>VOQK01018440.1:1951-15331 GCA_015052645.1 Benitochromis conjunctus
CATGTTACACGTCCCATTTTCCAATGAATCACTTTGATCTTCTCACTTCATGCCCCGCGCACTCGTTTTGTGAATCATTCATTCACAGATTAAACATGAGTTCTGTTCTTGTGTTTTTCCTCTCCACTTTAACCCGTCCAGAATTTACGATTTGGTTTCAAGCAAACCTAAAGACGTCGGAGAAGGGGGGTGAAAGATGTAGAAGGAGATGGAGAAACAGTCCGTCTAACCCTGGGTGAGTGAGTGAGTGAGAGACCGGGCAGGGGCGGGTGAGCTGGAGAGAGAGGAGAGAGAGAGAGAGAGAGAGAGAGAGACTGGGCGCGCATGTCCAGTTCTTCCATGCAGGCTGTTCTCCCTGCTCGGCAATCATTCTACGAGTTTCCCCTCACTCTTTCTCTCTCCCTGTCTTCACATGTGCACCGGACCCACAGCTTTCTCCTGAGCGGACACTGCAGGGAAAGAACCGACCGAAACCACCATGGAATAGGAATACTACCCGGGAAACGGGGGAAAATAAAACCTCTCTTATCTTCTTCTCTCTTTTTTCCCCGTCTCTTTTTTTTTCTAACGCCTTTTTCTGTCTTCTCGCATCTTCCCCATCTCCCTCGATGTCTCTCAACAGTTTTTGAAGGGATTGAATTAAAGAAAAATGAGGATTATAATTTTTTCTTGGCACTTTCTCGGGGTGTATTCCGCCCTTTGGGGGCTGGCGACAGGGGCTTTCCCCAGCTCAGTGCAGATAGGTGAGTTGGAGGATTACTGATTTTACGCACGGACACTCAGATCTGACACACTACGCGGAATTTTGGTGGATTTTTAGCGGACAGCAGTCACCATGAAAAAAAGGTGCACCAGGACCCTGCAAACCATAAGATTCTGTAAAACACGAGAAATTCACTTAAGAATGAAGGAACAGAAGAACACATAACTATAGGAACATTTTCTCTGTGGTGCATCTTTTCTTACTTTTATTATTATTTTTTTAATCCAAGATATTTTAGTGCCTGTTGTGACTCATGTGGTTTATAAATGCACACAAACGCTTTCACTCTGTCTGTCCTTCTACTGTATTTGCGTGTATTTTAAAAGCTGTTCAGGGTTCATGAATGTTTCAGCGAGCTTTGTTCCCTTCTAGTCTTCTTCAGTGTTTAGACACTGCAGTATTCTCTCTCTCTCTCTCTCTCTCTCTCTCTCACACACACACACACACACACACACACACTCTCTCTCTCTCTCTGTCTGCCCTTTTCCAGTTACCCCGTGTCAGTGCGGGATGAGCCTGTATTTCAAGCCATCTAATAGATCTGAGATGAAGTTAACTGAATCTGAATCATGGGTTTACTCATATGAACCACCACACATGCTCGGAATCTCTTCCTCCCTTTCTTTCCTCCACGCACAAACATACACACATCCAGCCAGGCATGTGTGTGATAATGAATGCACTGCATCACTCCTTGTGGGGGGCAGCTGGGAGGTCCTATAATGAGATTTGCCTCCTTGACTCTGTCTCTCTACAGCTGCCAATAAACTTAATGCTCTAAATATTTTCTGTTTTTTATACACACAGGTACACACAAACACACATGCACACATTTGCACTGACATTCAAGCATGGATGTGCACACATACACTGTCCACATACAGTTAGAATAATGCTCACTTGGTGTATTCTGCGCATTTGAGTAGTTACAAATGTCAAGCAGACGACTAAACATTCAACAACACATGCTCACAGTGAACATGCTTGCACACGTCTACATGCTGTCCGAAGCATGCACGATCATGCTAAAGCACGCACATGCAGTCTCTCCTTCCCTCCCTCTGGCCAGCCTCCTAAAAACACTACAATATACATACACGATCATCCACTTGGATCTCGAGCTCACTTGAGAAGTCATTTGCATATCTCTGCATTGCACACAAGTGTAATGCCAGTGGATGCACACAGACGATTTCGTTTCACATACGTGTGTATGAGAGAGAGAAAGAGTGTGAGACAAAGAAGGACAAAGATGAGAATATTTAGAAAAAAATATTTGACAAACTGCTGCAATGACGTCCTCATCTAGTTTCAGTACGTGTTAAGTGTGTGTGTCCTCTCAGATGGAGTTTTACTCTAAAACTAAAATATATTTTTTATCTTTGAACAAGACACTTGGAATTTTTAATCATAAGCAATACAACAATTCAGTTTTTGGTGAAATGTGAATGTTTTGCGGAAAATAATTTCTTGTGAGTGTCTTGATATTTGGAGATGGTTACTGTTCTATGTCTGAAGAGACGTAGAAGAAATGCAAGAAATCGGAGTGAACCTGATGCATTAAAAGGACACATGCAGCCACATGGATAAGTGACATGTTATGTAGTGATAATTGCTTCGTTCAATATGCTCTGCCTCCCAACTCCTCCCCTGTCATCCCTCTCTCAACCCCTCTTCTCCTCTCTCTCTCGTGAAGCAATGTCAAAGCTTCACAGTCTGCTCGTGTAATCCAATTCAGTTCACTTGAGCCTGACTCAGTTTAAACTAATTCACATTGGTTTTCCTCCAGTCAAACTGTTAGGTAGAATTAATTTATATGATTATCTCAACGTCAATTTCAATGTTTATTTCAATAGAACATTTAAAAGCAACAAGGATGACCTAGTGCTTTACAAAACAAACAAGATAAAATCATAGATCAATAAAAGAAACACAATAAAATAAAACATAAAAACAAATAAATACAATTAAATGTGACTAAAAACAAACCAAAAAAAGACACCGCAACATAATGAAGACACTAATAGGACTCACGACCAACAGGAAGTCCTGCTGAACTGGAATTAAAAGCCAAAAGAGAAAATGGGAGTTTTAAGACGTGATTTAAAAGACTGTATAGACTGCAGTACAAATATCAAGTGGCAGGTTATTCCACTAGAGGCTGCAACTGCAAAAGCCTGATCCCCTCTATGCTTAACCCTTAAGCCTACTTGGAAATCCTTGAAAGTTCTTCCAAACCTTGCAAAGTGCCCCTAAGTACACTTAAGGGTTAAATTAAGACCTCGGCTGCACTAAGAGCATCAGGATAGATGATCTCAGTGCAGCGTTGAGCAGCTTGGTTAAAAAGCTGTGTGCTATACCATTTCAAATTTGAGGAAATAAAAATGCTGACAATGCTGATATCCACAGCAGTACCACAAAAGTTTACGTAGTTTGAAAATCAAATGGTATGCAGAAATCACAGCTTTTCTCTAAAGAAGCAAACTATGGTCATGCCCATATCTCTTTTTACAAAGTTTACATTTTGAAAGTACCCAGTTATATTTGGAAACAGTTGACTTGAAACAGAAGCCCCTGCAGCCTTGCAAAGCAGGAGGATTCTTGCAAGATCCTGATCCTGAGCACGTCTAGCTAAACGACAAAACGCTTGGCCTACAAGGGACTACTTGCCAGTAAGCTCACAGCTACAGGTGTGTTTTTTAGTTATGACATTAAATAAATGATTTATCCAATTACTTTCTAAGTATTTTAAAAATATAAGAAAGTGATTGCCTATGAGTTCCTTTCATAAATCCAATTTCCTTACAAAAAACAGCAAGAAGTATCTAATACAAGAGACGACTGTTGACAACTGCTCGATGCTCTCAAAGCTCCCTTAGGTTGTGGTTTATTTTTTTGTCTTCTCACTGCCAAGTACATTTTGAAAGGGCAATACTATTTATATTTAAAACAGTTTACAACACAACATCCCAGGTGGTTCAGTCAAACAAACCACCTTACTCACTGCTTTTCTCTATTCTTTGGTGGTTGGAGAGTCATCGTTGCCATCCATCTGTTGGAGTGAATCCGGTGCAATAATCCATCCATCCATCCATCCATCCATCCATCCATCCATTCGCTTCCGCTTATCCTTTTCAGGGTCGCGGGGGGTGCTGGAGCCTATCCCAGCTGTCTTAGGGCGAGAGGCGGGGTACACCCTGGACAGGTCGCCAGTGTAACTCAAAATAATTTAACTTCTTTTTAGGAGTTTTGTATCCAGCATAAAATACTTTTCAGCTGAAATAATTTTGTTATGTTATCTTAATATTAGAAAGTTGTAGATTTCTAGGTTCCCAAGTTCCATTCCATTTAATGGTGAAACTTGTTCGTAGATTACGAGTGGTTATTCTTTGCATATGAGGTGATGTGAAAAAAACCCAAACATTTTCACATTACTCTTTGCAGTCCTGTGAAAAACTAAGTACACCCTTAATGTTTCCATAGGAATTAAGAAGGTAAGTAGGTGCCAGATGCTGCCCGATATTTGATCAGATAGAGATAGATAAAACTTTATTAATCCCTCAGGTGGGTTCCTCTGGGAAATTCAGATCACCTCATCATGAGCAAGTTTGAGCTGCTCTATAAAAGAAGATCTTTTGCCAGTTTACAATTTTGAAGCGTTCGGGCATGTGTTGACAAAATACCACAAAGAATGGACCTCCCAGTGAATTCGCACCATTGTTAGACTGTATAACGATCAGACCAATTTAAAAAAGGCCTCAGTAAGTATGTTAAATGTTAAAGTTCATGAAAAGATTGAATAAGTATGTCCTAGAAGGGTTGTCTGGAGAAAGCCTCTTCTAAAAAAAAAGAAAACATGACAGCATGCCTTAGGTTTGCAAAGCTGAAGCTGAACAAATGACAAGATTTGTTGAACATTGTCCTTTGAACAGACAAGATGAAAGTGGAGCTATTTGGTCATAATGCACAGCATCACGTTTGGACAAAACATAATGCAGCATATCAGCGCAAACACCTGATACCCACTGTCAAGGACAGTGGTGGAGGGATGATGATTTGGCTTGTTTTTCAGCCACAGTGGTCCTTAAATTCCTCTGTACACCAAATTGTACTAGAGTCAAATGAGAGGTCATCTATTTGACAGCTAAACCTTAGCCAATATTGAGTCATGCAACAGGACAATGACAGTCCCAAGCATAGCAATAAATATACAACAGAATGGCTGAAAAAGAAAAGACTCAAGCTGTTACAATGACACAGTCAAAGTTCAGCGCTCCAACTGACTGAAATGCTGAGATCAACATTAACAGAACTGTGCATGAACAAACCTTAAACCTCAATGAATTACAGTAACGTAAAGAAGAGTTGGCCAAAATGTCTCTACAGTGACATGAGAGACCGATGAAGTCATTTGAAGATGAAGTTCTTGCGTCTAAAGGTGCTGAATCACGGGGTGTACTTAGTTTTTCGCTAGACTGCAGTGAACGTATTTTCATGTCCCTCTACGCTGCTCTTTTTAGTGGGTGGGTCAATCTCAGAGCTTTCACTATTTAAAACATTGCCTCACCCAGTTATTTAATTCGTATTTTGTTCCTTTTAAGTCTCGCTGAAGGCAAATACAGAGCATATCCATAACATTTTTGATCTCTTCTGTTGATTTTAGAAGTTACTGGTGTTATATTACAGGTAGTATGTTTTTTTCAAGGCTAAAGAACAGAATCGTTTCCATTGAGAATGCATGTAAAAGATTACAGCTTTTATTTTTTTCATTTCTAGTACAGGTGGTAATCTGTCAGTTCCATCTATCTCTCTAGTTCTTTTCCTACATATCTTTATAAGTTTTATCTTCTTGTTAATTTGGCCTTTTTTTCTGTTCTATGCAATACAGCTACCTTTAGTGTTTCTTCCTACCTCTTCTTCTCATTCTCTTTCACTAAACTGCATGAGGGGATACTCTCATCTTTTAAAGCCAATGACTTTTAACACTTGCTCTCTGTTACTCTGTGTTTTTTTCATGGCATATCCTCCTGCTTTATTTGGCTGACCCTTTTTGATCTGTTTTCTTTTAAGACCTCACAGACTCATTATCTCTTTGATGGCTTTCCCGACAGCTTAGTCGTTTCTCTTTTCTTCTCCTTTCCTCTCCATCTCTCTGTCTTTCTCAGATTTCATCAATGCAGTCTGCAGTGTGAGCCTCCACAAATGTGTTGGTATTCATGTTTGTGTGTGAGACAGAGAGCGAGGATGTGCTAAAAGACAAATTACCTTTTATAACAAAGCTAATGAAGATCTTGGCTATCTCCTCACTTCTCCCCTCCTCTGTTTTTCTCTGCCCTCCCCATTTATCTTTCATTCCCCTCATTACTCTTCTACCTGTCACTCTCCGTCTTTCGCGACTTTTTCCACCCGACCCCTCTCCGCCTTACAATAACTCACTTCCTTTCTTTTGAATCATGTTTCTTACCTTCTTGGCCTCTCTTCTTCTCTCTTTGTCCCTCTTTCTAGGTGGATTGTTCATTAGGAATACTGATCAGGAGTATACAGCTTTTCGACTAGCTATCTTCCTTCACAACACCAGCCCTAATGCTACGGAAGCTCCCTTTAACCTGGTTCCACATGTGGACAACATAGAGACTGCCAACAGCTTTGCAGTCACCAATGCATGTAAGTACTTAGATACGTGGCTGGTGGAAAATAAGATTGCAACAGATGCGTACAGTATGCCTCTATCTCCATCTCTATTGCTCCCTCAGTGTTTTTTCTTCAGTCTTTAGCTAATCTGTCGTTATCATTTTAGAGAAATATTTGTTTTACTTTCTACCTGAAGTTGTTCAAAGGATCAAACTGTAACCATATTTTAAAATGCACAGTATCGTATTTCGCTTCGAGCTGTCTTTTTCTTCAAATTGATGTTTTAGAGTGCTCATTTTAGACATTGTACAAGACAATGAAACAGTGATAAATGCTAAAGTCGTTGCTGTGTGGCATTTTGAAGCACTGTCAAGTGGTTAATTCTGTTGGCAGTTGTTACCCAGACTAATTTATTTCATTCTCTTCTATTCACATTATCACTCCCATCTGTAAAAGGATAACATAACCCATCACAAAATATTGCAGTCTGTTACAAGTATAAAATTAGTCTGGGAACTGTTGCAGACAGTGTTTAATATGGGTCCTTTGTGTTGAGAACAGAGGGGAACAGTTGGTGCTTGTGTCCTCTCTGATCTTTTGAAAGATGACAGCTAATCTTTCACCATCCCTGTCTGTTCGTGGGGGGATGACATCTAATCCTTCAAACTCCCTGTCGACCTGGAAGCCTGCGAGAGAGATTTTACGACTTTTGCGCTCGCAAGTTAGTGTTAACAAGGCTATATGGGCAGCTGTTTGGCGACAGGTCAGATCTGCTGTACATGCTTCACGTGTCTGTGGGTTTTTCATAGAGGAGCCTCAACTGTGGAATACCAATTTTTTGCCACATGCAGTTTTCTTTCCAAGAATGACAGCATATGGACGCAAACATCAAATACTACTCAATGCAAAATAATATTTGCATAATTTAATCAATTAAGTTTCAGGATAAATAAAGTGCTCTGCTATTGGAAAGAGATACAGAAAATGAGATTTTGAGTTTACCTGACCCATTTTACCTTACCCAACAAAACCAGATGGAACATATTTATGTAACAAAACAGATGTCAGGTACTTACATCATTTTACAGTATGTGTATAACATCACTAGATTACAGGACATCCACCCTTTTCAATCAGCTGCATCACTTTTTTTCATAACTGCTTTGATCCTTTGCTCATACCGAGGCTGCTGGCTTGAGGCTCTATGGTCTCGATAGCTTTAGCTTTGACAAATAATTTTTTGGTGGCTATTTTTTCATTTATTTTTTTATATTTTAACACTTACATGTGTAAGATTATCAAACACATTTTAATATTGGACAAAATTAAACTGGATAAAAACAAAATCCAGTTTTTAAAGGATGATTCCATTAGCATGGGGAAAAAGTTATTCAAACCTACCCTGCCCAATAGGAAAAAATAATGGCCCCCTAAACCTAATAACTGGTTGTGCCACTCTTGGCAACAATAACTGCAATCAAGTGCTTATGATAAATGGCAATGAGTCTTTCACGTCGCTGTGGAGGAATTCTTTGCAGAATTTTCAGCCACATCAGAAAGATTTCACGTATGAGCAGTCTGTATGAGGTTTGGATTTAAGAATTTGGATTTAAGTCTGGACTTTGACTAGGCTTCTTCGGAACCTTCATTTTCTTTGTAATTATTCAGAGGAGGGCTTACTGGTCCCTTTCAGATCATTGTCCTGCTGCGTAACCCAAGTGTGCTGGAGCTTCAAGGTATTGATAGCCAGATATTCTCTTTCAGGTTTTTCTATAGAGAGAGCAGAATTCATGGTTCCATCAATCATGACAAGTCGTCCAGTTCCTGAAGCAGCAAAGCAGCCCCAGACCATCACACTACCACCACCATGCTTGGCTTTTGTTATGGTGCTCTTTTCATAAAATGGATGGTAAATGGATAGTTCAGTAATGGCCGTTTAGCATCTTAGACTTTTTTTTTTCACCCATATTTTTACCCATTCTTGATTGCTACTCAAATGTGTTAGGTTTTTCCACTTAAAGCCTTTAACACATTTGAGTAGCAATCAAGAATGGGTGAAAAAAAACGAATAACACTTTAGGTTCAATTTATACTAATCAGATGTTGTTTCCCACACAGTTCGGTACTGTTTTTCATAACCATTTCTTTAGTCTGATTTGTGTCACATCACCAGTTTGACCAACTATTGAAAGCAGACAGGTTTAGGGAATGTGATCTAACTAATGTTAGATTGATGTGATCCTTGTTCTTGTTTTCACCTCATATGACTGAGAGATGCCCTTGTGGATGTCTTTGTGTATGGTAGTCATTTAGTTATTTGTTTTCTAGAAGCCCCAATTTCAGTCAGTTGTGTGCCTGCGCTTGTTTACAAGTCTTTGCAATTGCATGTTTGAGTGCTGTGTTTAAGATGGGGACAAGCTGCTCTAGTTAATTTACCCAACAGTGTCTTTTATGCCGATGTTTGAGAGGGGATAAAGCTTCATTGATACTCTCAGTGAGCTGAACCTAGACAGTGGGTGAGTTTGATAACGCAGAAAATTGAAAGAGTTAAGTAGAAAGAATTTATTTATCATTTACCCAACTGTTCGCAAAATATGTGTGTTTTTCCTCTCAAGGGCATAATCATATCACGTTCCCTCGTTTACACAGTTCTAAGGTCCATCCACCCTATTTTAGGGAAATACTCAAGAGACTGTGTTGCAGTGTTTTACCTCCTTATCTCATTAAGCTTTAACAAATCGACCACTAGGGTTATTAACTGGGTGCTGTGTGCGAAATCAATACAGTATTTTATAACAATGCAGCGCTTGTCTTCACAATATTATATCAATTTGTTTTCCAGGAACAAATAAATGCTTCAGAATCTGAACTGTTTAGAGCACCACCTGACAATAGTTTTATGTTTTGTTACATGAGTGAAATTAATTTAGAGATTCCATACCCTCCGGAAAAAGGGCACTGCTAAGATTTAACGAGTCAAATTCTAGTTATATTTAGTCATAAATCAAAAGTGCGCAATGTAATTTCCAAGTTTGTTTGTACACACTGCACCACAGAGCCACATAAATGAAGAGATTAGTTAATACAACTTACAGTCACTGGAAAATTGATAGTCTACAACCTCCCACCCTTACATTCCTTCACACACTGCATCTGTTCCAGTCCATTGTTAAGCTGAATAAGTGGGATGGTGCACAATGAATAAACATTGCATTCTTATAAAGTAAGGGGAGGAGTATGAAGGTGCAATCAATCAGCCTGACTGACTTGGAAATGTTAAAGTGACCATCAGAAACCTTGTTGTGCCATAAAAACGTGGAGATTTGGGACTAAATATTTCAGTGGAAGCACTTATTTTCAGTGAATCATATGTGTACCTTTCTCTTACAAGTGTGCAAACAAACACACGCACGCACAGGTGTTGGCAAGAGGAGGCTCTTCTATGCGAACCATCGGCTCTTCTTCTCTCTCTCGCTCTCTCCACAGGCTACGCATAACAAGCAGAGCCACTTCTTTCTCTCTGCACCTTTTTTTCTCTCTCTCACTTTCTTTCCCACTGTTTTCACTGTTGTTCCACCCCCCTCCTCACCTTCGCCGGTTTCCACTTCTCCTTCTCTTCCCTCCTTGTCTTTGCATCTCCTCAGACTCTTCCTCTTCATTGCGTTTTACTGCGCCTATCCTCTGCACAGGCGTGGCGAATGGATCTCTAAATTAATCCTTGACTCTTGCTCCGGGTGGTGAGCAACACTCCAAATTTGAATAGGGAATTCTGTCTCTGACCTTGGCTAGTTCCTCTCTATTCTAACATTCAGAAAGTGTGAATGGATCATGAAAATCCTTGGTCCCCCATCCCCTTACCTCTTCACCCAGGAGTACAAACCATTTTCTTGTACCAGTGTCGCACATCTGTATATCCTCTTCTGCTATCAATCTTTGCATTTCTCTCTATATCAGCACATATATCTGTGTAGGATGTGACTCTGTGTCTTACTTTGTAAAGATGTGTGTATCGATGTTTGTATTAATGTGCCCCACTGGAGAACCACACTACTCCACTGGGCAAACAGCTGCATCTCTTTTCAAGGGTTTGATCATGCTAATCCATGTGCTTGATTTCATTAAAGTCTGCAGTTAATGCACGTGTACGTGTGCGTCTACAAACCTGTGCATCACTAAGGTGCGTGATAGTGTGTGTACTGTGAAAAACAAAACAATCCACTGAGACAGAGTGTGATGAAGATAGTCAGAAAGTGATAAGGTGCATTAGAGGCAGAGACGGAAGAAATTGAGAGGAAATGATTTGTAACAATAGGTGGTTATGCTTTGTTTGTGGTGTCAAAGCTTAAAAATATAATGATAAGTGTTTGGGTGTAAGTGAGATTCTATTCTATTCTATTGCTTTCTATTCTATTCATCACTGCACATCTGTAAAGATGATTAGGTGAACTGTGCGGTTCTGTGTGGTGTGGTTGGTTGATTATCGCTCCGATGCATGACCTCATTTGCCACCTAAACTTAATATAGATTGTCCCTATAGTCAATTATTCACAAATCAATAATTGACAGCCACAGATTGCGTTTACATGCTGGCTGCACCTGATTATCTCTGCAGCCTGCCTGAGTCAAACTGTTGGAGTCAGACTCTCCTCGGTGTGTCCATCTTGCTTTGTTCGTAAATTAATGAGCTCAGAGATGTGGTGGCAATTAGTTTTCTCAATTAAGGGTTTTCCACCTATGCATCACACAACAAAACAGTGTTCACATTATGATTTGTTGCATTTGGACCTAATAAGTATATAGACACAGGCTTGTATATACATAATGATGAAAATATCATGAAATGCTTTCACTTCACATTGGTTCAATCTTAGCTCTGTTACCAGTGGTGCTTACCACTTTTAGAATAAATGAGACGGTGTAACAAAACATTGCTGATACATTGAACTTAGTGGGTGTTTGCGTCACTGTGGATATGGATACCCAGCAGTGAGCAGTAAAAAGCAAAACAGTAGACCTACAGATGGGTCACAAATTAAAGTAAAAACACAACATGAAGTGCCTCAGTAGGATGGAAACTTCAAAGTGCCTTGACACTGATTCACTGAGTTTCTGGACCTTTGATGAAGTGGTTAAACACCAATCTTCCAAAGTATGTTGTCTCATTTTGAATTTTGATGATGTTTATACTCATCAGACTGTTCATTGACCCTTCGTATATTATCAGTTTGGGCATTCCTGCTCTAGAAAAGACAACTCCCATCGAATGTGTTATAGAAAGGAGGTCTGTAGTGTAGTGACCCATCCCCGTAAGGGTGAGAGTGGATCAGGGTTTGGTTGATGTGGGCAGCATGGTCTGGATTTCCACTGCTTCTTTGGTACAAGATGTTCTTTTTTGATTGTCAAAGGTTTCCCCAGGAAAAAAAATACAATGTTGAAAAGAGAGTTGTCGTCTTTTCAGTACTAGATTTCTTGCAAAACCTTCTGTGTTGCAAACCTGCTCGGCACAGTTCCTGCTCTGTATGAATAAATAAGCAGAAATACCGCAGTTGTAGATTACAGAAGTATCCCACCAAAAAAAAACATGATGTTGCCTGCATGTAACTTTTTTTCAGGGGGAATATTTCATGTCAAAGTAAATGAAAGAATATGATGTTATGAATGCAAATCTGTCATCGAAATGTACAGGCGAACAGGAAACAGCAAGTGACGGGTAGCTTTAAAATGATTGCGAGTGTGCCAGGGTTCCAGTTAGCTCAGGTTGGTTGATATCATTTCTGTCAACAGCGCTTAGTGTTGCTGTTTTTCAGGGGCTTGTTTCCAGCGTGTTTCTTTAAAGATGCCAAGTGGAAACAAGCCCGATCTTCTCTTATTGACAAGAAAATGAGTGACACGCTGCAACGATTTAGGTAGTGAGTGAAATGATGTTGATACACTGAATACAATGAGCTCTGTGTGTACACATATGTAGCCACACACTTCAAAAGAGTTCATCTGTGTTTAAATTTTCTCTGCATATCCAGGCTTGGAGCTTTGATTAAATAGATTTCTGGAACAGATGGCTACAACTCAACACCACCCACTCTCACACACACATAAATACAAATTTTTACACAGTCTTCTTGACACACATTGATTTTGCCAACCTTTCCACTCATATACAGCATTACTCTGTGCCTTTACCTCACTCACTTCCTTCATTAAAAGGCTTTGTCATCTTGTAGATGATTTGAGTGGCTCAATAATGGCACAGCACCATCATTTTTATTTGTGATGTTCTGCATGGCTATATGTCTTCATAATGACCACACTGGAGGAAGCAGACTGAAATTATATCTAAAACGTCCTGGCAAAGCAAGGAGACTGATTTTGCAGCAAACCTACATTTATTCATGTTACGTGTCTTAAATCATTCTGATTGTGCTGATATTCCATAACATACCAAAAATGCTTTTTCCTGGTATCCAGATACGTGGCTTAGTTTACTGCTAATGCTGTGGTAATGTTAATTTTATTTAAACATCACAGCTTCCCTAAAGTATTGTTTTTTGTTTTTTTGCTTCCATCCATCCATCCATCTTCCTCCGCTTATCCGGGGCCGGGTCGCGGGGGCAGCAGCCCAAGCAGAGAAACCCAGACCTCCCTCTCCCCAGCCACCTCCTCTAGCTCATCCGGGGGAACACCCAAGGCGTTCCCAGGCCAGCCGAGAGATATAATCTCTCCAGCGTGTCCTGGGTCTGCCCCGGGGCCTCCTCCCGGTGGGACATGCCCGGAACACCTCACCCAGGAGGCGCCCAGGAGGCATCCTTGTCAGATGCCCGAACCACCTCAACTGGCTCCTTTCGATGTAGAGGAGCAGCGGCTCTACTCTGAGCCCCTCCCGGATGGCCGAACTTCTCACCCTATCTCTAAGGGAGAGTCCAGCCACCCTCCGGAGGAAGCCCATTTCTGCCGCTTGTATCCGCGACCTCGTTCTTTCGGTCACTACC
>VOQK01018448.1:14842-26848 GCA_015052645.1 Benitochromis conjunctus
TCAGATTGGGACACAAATGGAGTCACAGTAACATTTACTTGCTGTTTATCAGCCCTGCGAACTTCACCTGGAAATCTCCTGTATGGATGAAGTTCAAGGGCTCAAAAATGGTGGAAAACAACACAGTTAAACACGTTATGGTACATGCAAATACAAGAACTAAATAAAGATGGAAACGCGGGGCGATTTTTCATGGAATGACCCTTTAATTACATAAATAGCTATCATCATGTTGCAGTTATGTAAGCCAGCGTAGCACAGAGCTTACCTACGCAGTCCTTTAGAAGGTGACTGCCCCCTAGTGTCCCATTGTGTATCGCAGCAAAACAAATGAAGTATAAAGAGCCGTTACAGGGAGTTCACACATGTGGACTACTTCCTGCTGTGAGAAAGGAGACCCCTCCACCTCTTTACACTTTTTGCCATGATGCACAATTTATATAAAACATATAAACTGCAGTTTTGGATCTACATTTAATATTAACAGTGCAAGCTTATTAAAAAACAAACACTAAAATCGCTTATTTCTGGCTGCTCCACAAACCTCACACAGCTACTTCATTCTGCTTTCATTTTTGTGCCACTAGACTTGCTAACAAGATGAACAGTAATTGTAATTGGGAGGCCTTGAAAGGTCAAGCATGCTGGATTCTTTTGATAATGACCTGACTGTCATCTGTTTCCCATCTTCTGTTCTGCCTCTACAAAAGGCCTCAAGGACAGCCTGCAGGTTGGTTGTTGATGGTACAAACAAAAATCACGCTGTGTTCCCGTGTCGTCAGGGAAGAGCAGATGTAGTGTGGGGGAAGAGGCGCTTCCGGGGTTTTTTTATAATGGGATCGCACAGTGGGGATCGAGGACCAGTCGATTCAGATTTCTATATCTGAAAATTTGTATCAAAACAAAGCGCCGAAACCAACCACGTGAAAACGGGTTAAAGCTTCAGTGGGTTTTATTTGTGGACAGGCAGAGTCGCCCGTCTCTGTGTTCAGTACTTCTGCATCTTCACAAAGGTTATTTAAGGACGAGAACCTCCCCAAAGTTAAATGAGAGCATGATCCAGATGTTTGCAAAGACGATCTCTATGATGCAGAGACACATACTGTAAATGTGAATTTTATTTTGGAGGCATTCTTCAAAATAAAAGTCATTTCCTGTCACACATAGCCTTTTCCTGTGCTGGATGTTCATGTTAAACTTCCTTGTGAGCCAAAAGCTCGCGCTGCAGACTACTCGAAACATTTTTGTGTCTACTCTCAGATCTGGGTGATGTCATCGAGTGGGGACCCCACCCACCTGCTGTTCAAACCTTCTGTTTGTGACAGTCAGCCAGTCAGAACAAAGCTGGTCTAAAGGGGAGGAGCTTGTTTCATCCAGAGGGTAAACTGAGGTTCTGCACCGAGGACCAGTGCGCGATAAAGAGGATTATTTTTAACTGTCAGTCATGCAAAGCTACTCTAAAAGAATAAAAACATGGAGCTGGAGATGAGCAGAACTGGCACTCTTTAAATTTCCCCTTTTCAAATATAGTTTCTGACGATGGCTGTGATTCACCTCGTAGCATTTTCTGCTCTGTGAAAGTAAAAAGTGGCTGAGAGCTGGAGTGGCCCTTTAATGCAGATGAATAAATCTAACTCTGCACTCCGAGTCAGCAGTTTTCAGCGGATTTATCTCCCGTGGAGCCTTGAAATAGCTTGAAACCATTAAAACTTGATGGTTTCTGTGCAGGTTTGTGTATGTGTGAATGTAAATCAGTCTAAGACACACATTTTTACGTGTGTTACGCTTTATTGAGATGACAGAGATCCTCATTAAAGCGATTTCACTGTCTGATAGGAGCTGCTCCACCTGCCCGCCTGCAGGCAGGGCCATGCAGTCAAAGAAATCAAACATCCACCTCCAACTGAAACTCATCACACCTGCTTTCATTTAAAGGACTAATCTGTTCGATTTTCATGGAAATAAGCCTTCTGTTTTCCTCTAACCAGCAGGGATGCGGCTAATTCCTGATCATTAAAACTTCTGAGTTTGCTTCTCTAAACAGAAAAAGAGCTTCAGTCACTAAAATTGAACAAAGAAAGCCAAACATGCTGATGAGTGCTGATAATGAGCTCCAGCTGAAAGTCTGATGGAAAGAAAAAAAACACGTTACAACAAATTTCCTTCAGCAGAACAAAACCACAAAACGCTGACTGAGCAAACCAGGAAGAGTCCTGACAGGACAGAAAAATGTTCTCCTCTCTCAGCTGGAGTTCGGATGCTGCTCTGCTCATCGGTTGTTTTGTCTTTCATGAATTTCAGCTGCAGACTCCATCGGACACTCTTCCTGTTGGATACCAACCTGGCCTGCTTGTGCAGTGTGTTGGAGGTCACGGAGGTCAAACCTGCAGGGGACTCCTGCTAAATGATTGATGTGTGAGAGTTAATAGAATATGGATTGCCGAACACTGATATGTGTCCTTGGCAGCTGTAGCTTATCGCTGACTGTGTGAGTCGAGCGGGTTTATATAACCTCCGTGGAGAGCGAATGAAACTCTGTAAGTGCCTGACAGCTTGCATCATATTTGACCCATATTGATCACACATGTACAGCACAGGCTTGATAACACCATCTTTCTCCTCTCTACTTTAAACGTGCACTGCACTGGATGGACTCATTTCAACCCGTGAACTCGTCTCTGTGTAAAAATCCAAAGGAGGTGATGCTTAGGCTCCGCCCAGAGCGCCTCCGCTTCAAAGAAAACGTGCTGAGAGCGGCTCGGCTAAAAAGAAAACTAGAACTTTATTGCAGCGGTGTTGCAGAGTAATATAGCGAGTTACATTTGATAACATAGCAACATTACTCTGACTCTGATGTAACATCGGTTACACTGTATCTGAAGTTTTTTATTCAGGACTCTGTATATTTCTGTGAAAACTGCTTGTAGGACCTCGTTTAGCCGCTGTAGCTTGAGGTAATCGTTTCTTGACTTGATCGGTTTTTCATCGTTATTCAGGAATTCTGGCCCAGACTTCTTCACAGCGTTGCTTTTTGAGGTTGGTTCATGTACTTCCCTCTTTAGGTCCCACCACAGCGTCTCAGTCGTGAGGTCAGAGGTCTGAACTTTGACTGGGCCACTGCAGAACATTTGGTTGTTTATTTTTTCAGCCCTCGTGTTGTAGACTTGTTGCTGTGCTCGGGATCATTTCATGGTGCGTGACCCAGTTTGGTCCGAGCTTTAGCTGTGGGCAGATGGCCTCACATACAGAGGAGTTGATGGTCGACTCAGCGACTGCAAGGTGCCCACATCATCACCCCTCCACCTCCGTGCTTTGTAATGCGCCGTCACGAGCAGTTTCTCTGGACGGTGTGACTGTTCCACACCGGTGAACTTCCACAGCTTCTGCTTTTATAATGTGCTCACACACACAGCGACTACAAACTAAAACTAACTGATAAAAATGAAAGCATGTTTTAACAATAAGAACTTTACTCGAACGAGCGAACACAAACTAAACTAAACCAAAATGTAGAACTAGACATTATTGATTATTATTATTGTAGCCAACAGTAGTTGGTATAATGTATATAGCTGATGTAATTAATCATTGTGTGTGCTAGAATCGTACCTAAATGTGAATGTTTGTGAGTCCACCCTCTCCCCTTGAGTGAAGCGACTCCTCTCTGCTCTCTGTGGTTCGTCTCCGTCGTCACACTGAAGCTTAATTAACATCTGACTGTGTTTGATTTCCAGTGTCACAAAAACTACGTCCCTGTGTGCGGCTCAAACGGAGACACCTACCAGAACGAGTGCTACAGGCGACAGGCGTCCTGCAAACAGCAGAGACTCATCTCCCGGGTGTCCGACGGGCCCTGCTCCACCGGTGAGTGTGTGCCAGGAAAAACGCAGTGTTGACGCAATGGAAACGGGAATTAACACTGTCCGGGTGACTGCCCGATTGACAGTGAGGGGTCGTCAGAAAAGTGAATTATAACGGCTCATTGGCTGATATCGAGCTGCGAGGACATCAGTCAGTCTTTAAGTGTTTCCGCCGTTTAAGCGTCGTCTGAGGGAATCATTCAGCTGCCGCCTCATATAAAGAGTCGTGGCGTCTTCATTCGAACATCGCCTTCATTCGTCTTCATTCTGTTCCATCGCTCATGGTGTAATGGCTTTTCTAAAACAGCACAGAGGGAATTATGAAGAGAAGCTGTCGAGAAACAACCTCAATTTTGATCATGATATGCACACCGGCTTAAAGCGTCCAACTTTTAAATATATATACTCAGTGCCTGTCAGATTTGATATAATCAAGCACCGGTGCTGATGCTGACAGTGATGCAGGTGAGTGCAGAAAGCAGTTCAAGTGACGCGTCTTCTGGTGTTCTGACACTAAAACCTAATTCAACACTTCAGTTTGCATTTAAAAAGTTTCTCAGGATTGTTTTTCAAGAAAAAATATGATGAAAAATGATCCTTATTTATCTTATCCTGGACCTTAACACTGTCCACCAGTAGATTCCCTCTGTTTTAGCTCCTCCCACTCACATTATGTTAACAATCTTCTGATTGGCTGCCCCTCTCAAAAGATTTTAAACAGCAGGATGTCACGCACTTGTGACATCCTTTCCAAGAGAATATTTTCAAGTTTGCAGATGGTTTTTAGAAAAAGTACCTTTAAACTGTAATTGGTCTACTGTGACCGTCATTAAGAGAGGAAGTTTAAAAATGGCCAACATGGGCCAACAACAGTTTTAAGTTTTATAGACCTTTTTATGAGATATAAGCTACAACCTTTTTACTAGAGACAAAAACACTGGTAGTGCAGCTTTGTTCATATTAAATATTTTAAAATATTTTTGACAGTCCCAATTAGCAGCAGATTATTATAAGTTTTATATAAAGAGGGTGGTCTATCCTTCAAGCTCGGGTCCTCTACCAGAGACCTGGGAGCTTGAGGGTCCTGCGCAGTATCTTAGCTGTTCCTAGGACTGCACTTCTGGACAGAGATCTCCGATGTTGTTCCTGGATCATGCTAACCAAACACCATGCTAACCATGCCTACCTCAAAGGTGGGCGTTGCCCAGATTAACAAGGTCCGCATCAGGTGTTGAGGAACCAGGTAACCCTGATGAGAAGCCGGCTACTGGAACAAGACGGCATAGGTTGATGAGAATAGGGCGCTGTTGGAATGCTACTATGTAAGTAACCCCAGTGGAAGGCGTTACATGAATATATATACAAAAATCACCTTTGTTACTGAAAGATTTGATAGATCACATTGGGGTCTCTGCTGAATGAAACTGCTCGGTCTCTGACCCTGGACTTGCATAACCCTCCAGGTTTGGCAGGATTTTACTGACTCGTCCAGCGACTCGTAATTAAAATTGATCTGCGGCTGATTAACTGGCTCGTTCTCTGAAATCAATGTGACTGATGACGCTGTGCAGAGTTCAGAGGAAAAGCCGAGGACGAGCTCTCAGCGTTTGATGTTCAGTCAATTAAAAACATAATGACAGTGAACTCAGAAGGCATAAAAACGCGGCAGCAAGGCCGACTGCTGGAGCGTAATTAAAAGTATAAGTGAGGCACTTATTCGCATTATAAAAGCCAGAGTTTAAAATATGATGAGTTCTATGTTTTTCAGTGCAGAGAAGCACCTGAAATACTTCATGTTATTTCAGACAGCTCTGCCCTGTTGTCTTATTTTCAGGGAAAATGAAACCGTCTCTACATATCGTTGACACTGAAAGGATCTACATGTGTGTTTAAAATGAGTTCATGCTTACACGGAATAAATTCAAATAAAATAGCTGCAGCTGTGATGACCTTTGACCTGTGAGTTCTGTAAACCTCCAGGATGTGTTGGTGTCTGATCCATTGATCCGGTAATCAAAGTGGACCTCCTGCATCAGAATTAACAGCCCCACTGTTGAATTATCCATTTTAAGCAACAGTGACAAAACGTTAATCTTCATCTTCAACGCCCATTAATCACATTTTCAAAACAAAGGGCAGCTGGTGCAATCACTCACAAATACACCACGCAGGAAGAAGGCAGGGCGGTAACATTATATCCATTTAAATCAACAGAGCTTCCACTTTGTTTTTGTTAAGATGCTAATATCAGTCATAGTCCTCAAAGTTATTTTCTAGCACATCACAACAGTAAGTACAGGAGAATAGTTCAGTCTGGAGTGTTGCTCCTGTTCTCGCATCGTTTTTAGGGATGTCTGAAGTTCAGTGCAAACATCTTCCTGAATGATGAAATAAAATCCTTCCACTTGTTCGTCGTGTCTTAGATCTGAGCTCTGTTCGGCCCTTATTTGTGTTATCGACTGACTTTCTAGTCCGAGCATTTCCTGCTGTTCACGAGCCTTTCATCTTTTTAATGTGCTGCAGTTCTGGCTCTTATTTTTGAGAAATGACACAAACTATACAGTCCTCATTCTCTCTCTAGCTTTTTATTAGTGTTATTCATGTGCAGCACATCTTTAAAACCTCACCATGAGTCTTTTTTTTATAGTGAGTGATCCAAAGTGCTCAGCAGTGCATTAATAACTACCTTTGTGTTGAGCGTGGATCGTCTCAGATGTTCTTCCTGCCGTACGATGGCGTCGGTCTCTGCCCGCTGGAGACCCTCACACATCTAACCCTCCATCTTCCCTGTGCTAATGTCTTTACATTAATGTTAATATTAGCCTAGCTACAGGACTCTATATATCAGCTTCACTAACAAACACATTCACTTCTGCCCAAACTTGTGACAGTGGCGTGCAGTACTTCAATCACAACATGGTTTATCATCTTTAGATGGAAACTAGCTAGCGAGCTAATTTCCTGCTAACTGCTCTAAACCTCGTTAGCCCTTGTTTTCATGGTTGGAGTCTGATTTCTGTGTTTGCTTGAATGAATTATATTCATTTCCATTTACAAAACCTCAAACCTCTCAGCTTTTGGTCATTTAAAAAAAGATTAAGTTTAATCAGACGCCCTGACTCTTGAAGCCCTTTAGGTGCCCGAAGTTTAGCCATAGCATCTAATTTAGCTGGGGTCAAAATAATGGTTTGAGTGATGTTAATGAGTTTTACTGCATCGGGACAATTAATACCACATTTAGACTTAACACCACAGCCGTCCTAAAGCCATGATCATTACTGTGCTGCTGTAACCTTCAGTCAGCCTTTCCTCCAGATGCTGAACCCACTGGTCCCATTAGTGAGCAGCTACTGGTGCTAAGGTTTGGCTCACAGTTGGTGATCTGGCTTTCCAGCGCCTCACTGGGAAAATCGTTGCTTTCAGGTTCTGGCTATGTTACACGTAAATGTGAAAAAATATTAAAGTTTGACTTTAATTATGGAATTAAAAGTAGCAAACGATGAAAAACAGGATGAGATCGTATTTACACAAACCTTTGGCCACATGCTGGGCATCTACAGAGCCGTGTGTGAGGGATCCAGTGTCATTTCCCAAAGGCTGCTGGTCTACGTTCCACAGCTGGACGCTCACCAGCCATCTAGCAGAGCCACGCTAACGCACTAACAGGTTAGCGTTTCCCCATCAAACACCCTGCAGGTTCCCTGGACTCGAATGTCTCTGCAGGCCAGGCAGATTTTGTCTCCTCTCCTGAGAAATGAGTTGTGGAAACTTATAGCAACGCCACAGTGGCTATGTTGGCGGTGGCGGTCAACTCCATCTGCAGGGGCAGTGGCCTGATTTCCCAGGAGGCATCGGCTGGTGCTCTGCTCTTATTACCCACTACACCGGAGAGCTTGTGCCCTCCACTTTCCTCGCCTCCCTCCTGGCCTTCTGCAATTTCCTCTCCCTGAGATTTATGCTTCCTGTAATTGGAGCGTTTGGCGGCTTTGAGCCGAGGCAACCGCACGAAAGCTCGGCTGATTTTATTTCCCCGAGCAGGAGAGGAGATGGAGGAAATGTAGCGATTTGGGGTCCCTTTTTTTCTTAGAGAGCAGTGTGGGAGGTTACAGGAGCTAGGACGGCTCAGACTCCTCGCTGGGATCTGATCACAGGTCAGTGGTGGGTGTAGCTGCCCAGCTGAGAGCCTGAGACTCCACATTAGCCTCAGGTCAGACTTATTACTCTCGTTCTTGGTGTTCTGTTTTTATTGGCTGAGGAGAGCGCAGAGCAGAGCAGATTTCACAGCTGGAAGAAGATGATGTGACATTACAGACCTTTGAAGTTCAGACATCAAACTTTTAAAGGGAACTTCTTCCACTTTCCTTATTTTCTGTCATGTATATAATGTTCCAGTAGATTCCAAAAGTATCAAACAATGATGGGTACCGCTGATGTTTTTTTTCTAGTCTTGGATCTGTATGATGTCATAGAGCGGGGTCATCTGAGGCACACAGCTGTGGCAGTGAACCCTTTTTTTGTGTTGAGCAGCCAATCAGAGGGAAGGCTCAAAGAGGGAGGAGCTAAAACGTGTTGTTTCAGACAAAGAATGAACTGAGAGGATGCACCAACGCCCAGGCGCTTTATATTCTAAGATAATGACCAATAAAGATGTTCACTAATTACAGAAGACTACATTATTGATGCGCTCCTGCAGGTAAATCTGAATCGTCACTGAGCTCATGATCCATCACTGCTCAGGTTACTGCCAGTGAGACAACATATCTAACCTTTACCTTGATTGCAGTTTGGGTAAAAACTCATTAGTTTGTGCTAGTTTGATTAAATTTGGACCACTACTGTAGGAGGAGTAGCAATTCTGGAATGAGCTTATTGATCCTTTAATTCAATTCAGTTTTATTTATATAACGCTAAAGGCACTTTATATTGTAAGGTAACAATGCCCGCCATGAGCCTCCAGCACCAGTTAGGTGTGAGGGGGTATAAACATTAAAGACAGCAGCACTGTAGCCAAATATGTCCAAATCTGACCAAATAAGACAAATAACACAATATCTGAAATATTAAAATTGTTTCCACTGTCTCAGCTCTTTTTGTTTCATAGGGGCTACTCATGAGATAGTCCTCAAAAATATGTCAGAATCAGAAAAAAACAACAATTATTGTTTATTAATTATTAGTTTTTTACAAGGAAGGTGTCCATAAAACACTGTTATGCAAATGCATGCTGACTGGGCTGTTCACATTTTGCAACAGGACCCTCAATGTTGCTGTTTCCAACAGACCATGTGTAGAAGAAGCAGGTGGTTATGGGTGTTGAATCATTTCCCTGCCTGGATGAGCCTGATGTCTTTATCGTCTGATTAAGTGGAAGCAGAATGGCTCTCCTAGATCGGCTCTGATTGGCTTAAAGGGAGGGTGGCCTCAAAGAAAATGAGCTAAAGCAGCTTGGTTCAGTTGAATCGAATAGCTCTGCCGAGGTTTGTAAGATAAATAAGGATTATTTTGAACTGTGAATCATGCAAAGCTGCTCTGGGGGACTTCAGGAAAAAGCAGGGTTCAGTTTAATCAGGTGACAGGATGCAGCCGACCTCACAGAGCCGAGCTGCTGCTAAAACACTAAAACCCGTTTTCAGATAATATTCACGAGGGCTGAACTACAACTGAAATAATTATTTTTTAGCAACAATCCCAATTAATCTTGTGACCTGTGAGCGCTGTGTACCTGTGGAGAGCTGCGACTGGGACCTCCTGCGGGAGCTGCTGGGAGTTCTGGAGGCGGAGGAGAGGGTGGATCCGGCGCTGCTGGCCCGAGAGATGGGGAGAGGGACCGGGGTCACCGGGGGGGAGTCCAGCTAGAGAGAGGTCAAAGGTAACTTTTGTTAATTGTCTCATAAAACCAATTATTTCTTATTTTAATTTATTTTTTAATTATTGCTCATGTAGTGAAATACAGCCTCATCTACCCTACATCACAACTTTAACCGTGCTCTTATTTAACAGCTGATCGTGAATAAAGCAAAGAGAAGAAGAAACACGTCTTTACCTCAACGCTGTCATGGGTGGGCGAGGATGACGTGGACGAGTTCTCGTGTTTCCTGGAGGACGAGGAGCTCAGCTCGACGCTGCGAACCCTCTGAGCGAACTTCAGCGAGCAGACCGACTCGCTCATGTTGCTGGGCAACGGAGAGACCTGACGAGAATAAACGGGAAACTCATCTTCATCAAAGCCGTGCGGCGTTGTTCAGGTTGCTGCTATTATTGCCCCGCACTCACCTGCACCATCATCAGGGTCTTGCTGTCCCCACTCAGGGAGTCCTGCAGCAGGTACGTGAGGCGGGAGTTCCTGAACGGGACGTGTGAGTGTTTGCTCCGCAGCGCATTGATGACATCGCCGAGCGCCGACAGGGATTTGTTGATGCACTGAGCTTCTCTGAGCCGACTGCCCTCTGCCCCAGACTTACCGATACGCTCCGAGCCCGCCAGGTCAACGAGGTTCAGCTTCCCTAAACCAGAGCACAGCGAGAGTGAGCAACGCACGGGAAGTCACCTGAACCCGGAGACGTTTTTTTTCTTCCAAACACTGAATCGAACCAAGGTGTTCCTTTAGAGTACAAACGGATGAAATCTGGACCCTTTATTGAAAGTTGTTGGGAATACAGCTATGTTTTAAAGGTAATCTTTAGAATGAGATAACATTTTTGGGAGAGGAAGAGCGAACTTTATGTGGAAGTACTTTTATGTAAAAAAAGAGGCCTTTTGAAAAATGAAATATTTGGTAAGTCAGGTTTTTCTTTTTAGAAAGATCAGACCTTGATTTAGAATGGGTTTTATTAAAGATGGTGATGGCTTATCTGAGCCACACTCTGGTACCTTCTGAGGGCTGTTTGAGGGTTTGGTGTCCTGGTAATGTGCAACAACACAAGTCCTCGCACAGACACCTTAACAAACGTGTGTGTGTACCTTGCGTGCAGTTTCCAGTGGCTGTGTTGAATCCAGAGACCGTGATGATGAGCAAAGCGTGTGACCGCGAGCTGTGCTCGTTCAGGTTGGTGCAGGCTGTTGCTCTGTTGACGTGACCCAACTCAAACACCTGCGGACAGGTAAACAGCCTAACCATTAACAGCTGGGAGAGCTAAACACATCATTCCTGGTCAAGCTGAATTTTAGATGTGCACGTTTGCTAAAAAATAAAAATCTAGAAAGGTTCATCGTTTTGTTTGTTTTGCAGCAAAACCAAAAGTCATCATCACAGATTTAAAATGCTCTTCAGGCGTTTTACACTGAAAGGACAAGCAGGAAGTCTCACCTTGTTGATGTCCTCGGGACTCTGCACAGTGATCTCGGTCAGTCCGGGGACGTAGAGTTGGCCGCTGCCGTCGGGATTCATCTTTATGTCGAGCTTGTCAGACGGATTCTCCCCGAGCAGGTCCCTGAAGGCAATAGAGACGTTTTAGTGCCTGCAGGCTTCGACTGAGGGCTGCAGCACAACAACAAAGGCTGATTAAAACAACTCAGGGGCCCTCAGAGGTCTGAAGAGATCCGCGATTTGAAGCATAAATCATTAACCTTACACCAACTGCAGCTCGTGAAGCCTTTCTCCCATTTCTGCGTTTTTCGATCGAAGCTCAGATCATTCAATGTATGCAGCAAGATGATGGAGATGTTCTACCAGTCTGTGGTGGCAGGTGCCATCTACAGTGCTGTGGTCTGCTGGGGGAGCAACATCAGTGCCAGAGACACCAGCAGGATCAATAAACTCATTAAAAAAGCTGGACAAATCATTGGACATAACCTGGAGACGTTTGAGTCAGTGAGGGACAGGAGGTCACTGAAAAAACTGCTCTCCATCATGGACAATCCATCACACTCACTGCATGACACTGTACAGAGACAGCGAAGCTCCTTTTCTAATAGACTCATTCAGCTTCGCTGTCAGAAAGAACGTTACAGGAAATCATTCCTGCCATCTGCACTTACACTGTATAACAGTGTCACCATCTGCAATACCTCTCTCTGTGCTCCATACAGAGAGAAACTGGTCACCTTATTATTTATTACTATTATTATTACTATTATTATTACTATTATTATTACTATTAGTTGTTGTAGTAGTAGTATTTAGTATTATTTTGTTTGTTATGTGTGT
>VOQK01018450.1:7623-27148 GCA_015052645.1 Benitochromis conjunctus
ATGTCTTTTTTCTTTTTCTTTCTTTTTTTTTTTTTAGCTCATGTCTGCTCTTTCCTTTCTAACTGCTCTAATTCTTCGTGGCATAGATTCAACAGGGTGCTGGAAACATTCCTAAAAGATTTTGGTCCATGTTTAAATGCAAAATTCTCACCCAACGGTGCAAATATCACACAGAAAAGGAGACTCGTCAGACCAGGCTATGCTGTTCCAATCTTATCCTATTTTGATGAGTCTGTTTAAGATGTAGCCTCAGTTTCCTGTTCTTAGCTGACAGAGCAACATCCAGCGTGGTTTTCTGCTGTTGTAATCCACCCACTTCAAAGTCTGACGTGATGAGTGTTCAGAGATGCTGTTAAGCATACCATAGTTGTACTGAGTGGGTATTTAAGTTACTGTTGCCTTCCTATTAGCTTGAAGCAGTCTGACCAGTCTCCTCTGACCTCCAGCATTAACAAACCATTTCGTCCAGAGAACCGCTGCTCACTAGATATTTTTCATTTTTGGACCTTTCTCTGTAAACTTTGGCGCAGACTGTGTGGGAAAATCCCAGTAGATCAGCTCGACTGGCACCAGTAATCATGCCACACCTAATCATTTAGTCATTTAGCTCACTGCCCTTTCCTATTCTGATGCTCAGTTTGAACTTCAGCAGGTCGTCTCATCTCTACATGCCTAAATGCACTGAGATGCTGCCATGTGATTGGCTAGATATTTGTGTTACTTTGCAACTGAACATTCTATTTATTAAAATGACTGATGAGTGTTTAGCAATCTTACAGTCTTAGTAAGCAGAAATGTACATTTTAGCACATGAACTACCTCCTTAATATATTAAATAAAGAAGTTAAATATTGTTTAGAGGTTTAATTACTAAACTTAATTCACACAAAAACGCCACTTTAATATCTGAAACATGATCAGTTGTGTTACATCGTCTATGAGTTTTAGGATAAGTAGTAAAAAGAAAATCCCACAAACTTTATTTGCACTACAATGTTGGCCCAGAACTTCTCCTAACAAAACCACCTGAGAACCACAGACGTAGGCGGTTTAATGCGAATCGGAAACCCAGCCAGCAGAACTTAAGTCAATTTCAATTAAAAGTTTCTGATGAGGAGAATGGATAGTAGTGTAGATGGATGATTGTGACATCAGTCTGAGATGAGAAAGGAATATATAACAGCAGAGTCATTGTGTTATTTTAGTTTCTCAGTTTGGAAACTTAACAGTGTTCTGATGTGTGTGTGCGTGCGCTAAAGTACAGTTTATGTATTTCCAGAACCTGTGCTCTGATATGATGCACTAAACAAGAGCAGGAAGTTCACAGCCTCACATGTAACTAGCAGTGACCCTGTGCCAATATCAATGACAGCTGCTTTCACACATCAGAAGTGTCAAAAGAGGAAGTGGTTAATGTGTGCGAACTCTTCACACTTCATCTTGCATCCCTGAATTGAAAATTAGCATCGCCACAATGTGAAAAATCAGTGCAAAGACTTGATGTGAAAAGTCCTCGTAAATAGAAAACAGTATGCAGATACCTTCATTTATACAACACTTTAAAAACATGGTTTATGAAGCTGTGTGATTAAGAAGTAAAATCAGGATACTCAGAGGCTGAATAAATAAAAAAAAGCTGTTCTGTGGTTGAATAATTCAGCTGGTAAAAATGGAACTTCTTCTGTAAGTGGACATTCAAGGTCTTGTTTGTCAGCTTGGATGAGTGCAGCATCCACATGCAGGTTAAATGGCCGACCCAAGTGGGGCGCAAACAAAACAGAAGCACAGCGCAACAATGATCTGATGCTATCAGAAGCTGGCTGACGTAATGCTAATAACAAGCTAGACCTGGAAATCTCACAAGCTCCTTTATAGTGGTAGAAACAGGGAATTCCTTGATCGCTGACACTTTGGCATCAACATGACTTTGGCTCACAACCTTACCAAGAAATGGCATGTTATTGGAAATTCACATTTTGCAATGTTTACAGTCAAATTTCCTTCATTTAGTTGTAAAAACACAAAGCACAAATGTGGTCAAGATGATCCTTCTAGGCACTAATATAAACCAGAACGCCATCCAAAAAATCAGCACAAAATTCCAGCTCATTAATAACCGTATTTATAAGTCACTGAAATGTAGCCAGTGTATTGTGCACCAAAACCCATGACGTTATATGCTTACAGTCCAGAAGGAGTTAATGGACTTGGTAGTACTCCTTTAATAGATCAAACTTGCTCATGTACTGTGCTGCACCAGCTTGGTCAATACGGTCTTCAAGGCAAGGCCATGGGTAAGAATCGGGCTTAGCCACTGCATTTACTTTAAATCTTTGTCGAAATGGGTTTTGCATCATCCACATCAATATCATGTTCGATCAAAGTTGTTTTAGAAGCTGTCGCCCCAAACAAAGATGGATAACTTCAAATGTAACCCATGCATAAAACTCCAAATGGTCGGTTAAATAAGGGGATTTTGCACACTAAAGGGTGACTTGGTGTTTTTTGTTCTTATTATTGAATTATTAACATTCAGTACTAAAGACTTAAGATTTATTCACACTTCTAATTGTTCATTAATTACTTATAATTGTATGCTTTACAAAGTTGGATGTAAAAAGCTGGTGTAGTGACAACAGCACATTTTGCATTCCGTAATCCAGACGTTTCTTTGTTTCTATATATATATATAGCAGGGTATGTGACAAATGGGAAACACTGGGCACTATGACCCAGAAGGCAGTCTACTCTTCAGAGAGAGAGAGTGAGAGAGAGAGAGAGAGAGTGAGAGTGAGAGAAACAAGGTTGTGATCGGTGGTGCTTGTTTGATGTCAGAGTCTGTATAAAATCGAGACTCGGGGTTGGCTCAGCATTCAACCACGAGGGGCCTGCAAAGGCATCGCTCTCGAGAACCTGTGCCCTACCCCTATGTGGATTATCTGTGACATCCTCCCAGATGCTGGGTTACCAGGGCGCACTGCTCGACATTTACGCATACTACTTTTTATTTGTTGCGGGCTTTCACAGTTAGGAAATTTTCATTTCATGGCTAAAACCCGGAGAAGTTTTCATTTCTGTGATGAATGGATACTTGCCTCCACATTTCCACATCTGCGCATTAAAATCTGATGTAAGATGAAAAAATGAGGAAGAAAAGAGTCAGTTTTTCTGGTTCCACTGTGCCATTACTCTGAACGCATGGCACGGATGAGGCAACGTTCACGACGAGAGAAAGCTCATTCAATGTCAGACATCAGAGGGTGCAAATAAAATATGATAAAAGTGACTAAAAGTTATGGAGCTCTCGGGTCAAGTCGAGCCAACTCAGCCGGTGAACACCACAAACGACAGTTTT
Organism: Benitochromis conjunctus; assembly: GCA_015052645.1. Classification (NCBI taxonomy): domain Eukaryota; kingdom Metazoa; phylum Chordata; class Actinopteri; order Cichliformes; family Cichlidae; genus Benitochromis; species Benitochromis conjunctus. The sequence goes on from VOQK01018450.1 coordinate 10,979, forward strand.
ACTACAAATTCGCCCACTGTGGATGAGAGCGCAGAGAGTCTCGCCTATCAGATCACTTTGGCTGTAATTCTGTCAGTTATCACACTCGCCACCACTTTATCCAATGCTTTTGTCATCGCAACGATTTCCCAGTCGAAGAAGCTGCAAACTCCCGCAAACTTTCTGATCGCTTCTCTGGCCGTAACTGACCTGCTGGTGTCTATTCTAGTGATGCCTATCTGCGTCCTGTACACCGTGATCCACACCTGGACGCTCGGACAAATAGTTTGCGACATCTGGCTCTCCTCGGACATAACGTGTTGCACTGCGTCCATCCTCCATCTGTGCGTAATCGCTTTGGATAGGTACTGGGCCATCACTGACGCAGTGGAGTACTCTAAAAAGCGCACGACGGGAAGAGCAGCAGGGATGGTGGCCACAGCCTGGGTTATCGCTATCTCCATCTCCCTCCCGCCTCTCTTCTGGAGGCAGGTGAAAGCGGAGGAATTAACAAGCTGTAGCGTCAACACAGATCACATTTTCTACACCATTTACTCCACTTTTGGGGCTTTCTACATTCCAACCTTGCTCCTTATTGTCCTCTACGGACGGATATACGTGGAGGCTCGGAAAAGGATCCTGAAGCAGTCCCCGAAGAAGGTTGGGAAGAGACTAACGTCGGCTCACCTGGTCTCCAACTCCCCTGGGTCCGCGGCGTCCACTACCTCTCTGCAGTGCGGGAGACATGACGCTCCGTCGAGCGACACCGGCTCTTCAACGAGCGAGAACCAGGTGAAAGTGACGGTGTCCGATGCGGTGTTGGAGAAAAAGCGAATTTCAGCAGCAAGAGAACGAAAAGCGACAAAGACTCTGGGGATAATTCTCGGCGCTTATATTATTTGCTGGCTTCCGTTTTTCATCTACACGTTGCTGGTGGCAACTTGTGACACATGTTTAAACCCCGAGTTATTTGACTTTTTCACCTGGCTGGGATATCTCAATTCCCTCATCAACCCGATCATATACACAATGTCTAACGAGGACTTCAAGAAAGCTTTTCACAAACTCACGCGCTTCCGATGTTGCAGGCTGTGAGCTGCACCTCCAGTCACTGACAACATTTGTTTATGTGTGGGTTTTCTTACATGAACTTCTGAAACAAGAATCCATCAAATAATAAGCTTTCTGTGACTCACAGGCATTCATTACGAGAATGTGAAAATAAAAAAAAATTGCCAGTTTTATTGAACAAAAAAAAAAGGAAAAGTGGTGAGAAATTATTCCACATAAAAGGAATAGTTGTAAAAATACTTCCAATATTTAAATAAATTAAGAAAAAAATAATAATTCAGCAAAGCCACGATGAGGAGAAATGCTCATTTAAAAAAAGCACAAAAAATAAGCTTGTTTTTATTTACAAAAGACCCGATTTAGTATTTAATACAAAGTTAAATCATTTGTGAAGATGGGCATTTTGAATATTGAGGGTGGTGGTGGGAAACTTCAATTTTTTAAATACTGTTTCACTTTAACCTATCAGTTAAGTGATGGATTATTCTGTGTGGATTCCTGTTTGGATGGTAAAGTATGTTAATGCAGTGCATAGCACTTACTCCCATGATGCCTGACCCATTAATGTGAATAAGCAGCAGAAATCAGGAGCAACAGACATGATTTTGAATTCATAAATACCTTCTGGATAAATGACCCAGGCTCATTCTTTTTGGGGATTTTGTGAATAGCTGAAAGCAAGGTTGTTGGTTCAGTTATATATGTCTATGTATGCTGAAAATAGCCATAGGTTTATATATTTGATCATAGTCACGGGCTGCTTGATTCTGTGGTTATCTTTGTTTAGAAAGGCACACCCATGCAGTTGAAAGGAAGAGCGAGAAGTCTGCTTTCCTTCTGGGGCTCTAAGAAAAGCTTCATCTGCAGCTGATATTAATGCAGCAAAGCTGATGATCACTCAAATTAAATTAAATTCTGCTGAACAAACTTAATCTTGTTTTAGTGTGCATGCGTGGGCCTGTTTTCTGCAACATTCAGTCTGTTTCTTCGATGTGTCCTGTTCATGTGTCACATGGTTTCCCCATCTTATGGCCGCATAGAGTGATCTGAATTGTAGAATCTGGCTTGCAGAGCCACATAAAAAATGCTGAAGATCTGTCAGCATAAAATGAAAACAAAGTTTGTTGTTCTAGTATTTGTTGTCATCCAGAGGCGCTGTGTAATAAAGGCTTTCAAATATTTGTCTGTGAGTAAGAGTTTTAATGCAGTTTTCAGTAAAGATGATCCATGCTGGTCCTTTCATTTGTGTTTTGCCATGTTTATAATGTGGCAGATGACTTGCAGTTTGATCCCTGTTGTGAGGTGTTACCTTGAAATCTAATGAGAGATTAGAGTCACGGCCAGAAAACATTACGATGACGTCAAATTGAAATCCAACAACCTCTCGAGGCACTCGCAGATGTGGGAAAGCATTAAACAGTGCGGATCAATGTGGACGAGAGGGTGTCGTTTCGCATTACTTCCTCCTCATGTTTTAAGGTTGTGCTGCAGCTCGCTGCTGTTTGATCTCCTCACCATCTCTCTGCCCTTTCTCTGCCGCCTTCCTGCAGGAGGACATGTCTTTGCTGTCATGGTTCAATAAGTCACGAGAGCGAGTGCAGGCACTGCCATTCTAGTGTACTTCACGCATGCACTCATGTTGTCAGCACATATGGAAGCACACGCGCTGACGTCTTTTGGCTTTCCATATATGAATTTTAACATGAGCCATAACGCATGACAGAGGACTGCGCCTGAACAGGAAGTCATTCAGAGAGTTTTAAATCATTTTTTTAAGGCAGATGCAGGTGCGTTCAAGACGGACATGAAGTAATATCTGTAATATATATATTTATTTATGTGCTTGTGGTTGTGACTTTCACATTATTTATGTTTCCTAAAGGGAATCAGAGGTCTAAATTCCATGCAGATCTTTCACAATAAAGTATAGCAACAAGAAATAATGTTGTAATAATAAGTATTTCTTATTTATTTCCACAAGAAATGCTTTCATTGGAATTATTTGAATATTTTAATTACATAATAAATACAAAAAGTCTCAACATTTTGGTCAACTAAGGATAAGAAGACGAACCAATTGAATAAAATGAACTGAGAAACACTCTTACCAGGACTGAGCTTTGGACTGAGCTTAGCCACAAAAATAAGAAACATTTTTGTGCTCGTTCAGGTGCAGGACAGAGGAATAGGTTGTCCCCAGTGTGAATCTTTTAATGTTTTGACCTACAAGATCTTCCTCAGACAAACATCCATCTGAACACATATTATGCAACGTTCTAAACAAAACTGTGTGCAGTGTGGACAAAACACAAATATATGCCTTGTACAGGTATTATATAATAGATAGTCTACATTTAATTTGCAGAAAAGGTAAGATATGCTCGACTATGCGTGTTATATATTGTATACGGGCCTTTCTTTGTGGCATATAGTATATTTGTTCTGTGCAGAGGAATTTGGTTGCACATAATGGGTGTTATGAAATGTATAAGTAGAGCTTTTGGTTTTCTTGTCTGCAAGAAACAATTCTTTCCAATTGTCAGACCAGGGAAAAAAATAAAAAAAGGTAACAAAGCATACATGGAAAGTATAAAAATTGATGCAGCGGAGCCAGAAATATAAAGCAAAGATTTCAAAAACCTGGCACCGGCACCGACCATAATGAGAACTGACAGCAGACAGATAAGTTGGAGATTTCAGTGTGTTATACTAGGCCCAATTCCAGTCTCCATTCAAAGGCCTAAGCTCTAAACCCCCAAAAGACTTAACTGACTTCACCTGAAAAGTGGCTGAGTGCAAGAGACTGCAAAGGCTCAACATGCGATTCGTGGGAATGGCACAGCGCTGTGGGACGTTTCGCATGACTTCAAAAAGGACAATTCCAAAATATTTTTTGTGCTATTGTAGGTTTGAAACTTTTACGCTTTCTTTCTGGCCCAAGGAACCTAATGGCCACCTGGCTAATTTTCTTTGCAGAATGGAGAAGACATACATTAATGGGCTAAATAATCAATCCACTCCTTTTTGTCAAAACAACATCATTAAGCAAACAAATTGACTTACTGGTTGATTATTACACTTGGTATGTAATATAGTGTATGCTTTCATTCATGTAATGTTGTAGTTGGTTTACGTCTTCTATTTACTTGACTATGCTAATTAATTCTATTTAATTCTTAATTAATACCGTTTTTATGACTTTGCTCTGCTTACTCTGTATTTGACATCACAAGTTTGTGACCCGTGGTTGTTTCCCTGAGACAAAGTTGATCTATGTGCGTGTGTGAATAAGAGGCTCATGATGTTTGTGAGAAGCCCTCGTGTACCTGATGAACTGACAACCCAAAGCCCTCTGGCTGACCCTCAAATGTACTGCCATGCAGCTAGCCTCAAGCAGAGATAAGCAACAGGTTACAGAAGTCTGGTACTCACAATGCCATCCTGTGTGTGTGTGTGTGTGTGTGTGTGTGTGTGGTTTTTCACCCTAATGTCTACCAATGCTAAGTTTGCAAGTCAGGATTTCTTCCTGCGTCATTGTGCAGTGTAGCACAAAGCCACAGACTGTAGCGCTGAATGAAGGGACAGAATGACACAGAGTAGAGTGGATTCATAATGCATCGCATAAATCTTATCTTGCAGTTGGTTGTCGATGTTTAAAAAGCTTTTTTGCATGATACATGTACCGTAGGTACAACTGCTAATCAAGTTGCAGAGCAGCACGCATCCGTGATTAAAATGCTACGACTGCAATGTGGAAGCAAATACATTAATTATACACCCCCTTTTATTTCAGTTTCCATTACTGATCTGCCACATATATGCTGCAGAGTGAAGGACACCGCTGATGTAACAGCTAGTGAGGCCGAACACATGGATGATGAACCTGTAGACTGGATCTAGTTTTGGTTAGCAGCTTTATTGTTTCACCCATTCTGACAAAGGTTGAAGGAGGTTTGAAGCATTCATCACCTGAAAAAATGGAGGCACAAAGGGCAATCTGCTATTAATAAATTATCTCTCCAAGGTGGTAATGATTGACCTTGGCAGGAAGGAAAACGAGTCATCTATGCGGTGACATGAAAACGAAAGGAGATTGATGGTGAATAACAATTAGACGTGGGCTCTTATATTAGTGTTTAGCAATCCTGATTCCGAATCACTCGCCGATGTTACAAATGTGACATTTTATCATCAACGTGTACTCGTAAAAGTTTGCAGGAAATCAGCGTGGTTTACCTGTGAATGTGTACTTTTTGAAATGTGTCCACTGCTGTTTTGCATATTATGTTTTCAAAATGCAGACCACTTAATTGCAGTTTTTAGCACTTTCTGGAATATTCATGTATGGATAACTTGCTGTACTCATGCTAATTGCACAGCCACAGTAGTTTAAAATCCATCATGTCAGATTAGTTGTGAATGAAACCACCTGACAGGGCCATAAATCTGCACTCTAACATCAGTTTCTGGAGATGACGGCGAAATATCGAGCTGAATGCCCACAAACATTAAACAGATCTCAGTTCATGCGTGCATAAAGGTGTCACCGATGCACCCCCTGTTATTGCCTACGGTTATCACGTGTGTCAAATCACAGTCTTCATTTATGCTTGTTTGCTGCGTGCTCCATAGCATATCTGTGGCCACAAGCTGTTTATCTGTGTTACAGCATAGTGGCTTAATTTAAAGGTCCTGCAGTATTTTGCATTAAGGAAACAGTATTTATAATAATGTCATCATTCTGGTGGTCCAACTGACTGACTCTGTTTACACTTGTAGGACTATTACTATCAGAGCTTAGCATATTTGTCACACTTAATATAAGCTTTTACCTGACAAGAAATACATCATCAAATTAAGCAGATAGTGACAGAACGAGTTCACGTACTGATGAGGATTGGTGGCTTTATGAATCGTCCATCTACACTGTGTGTGTATCACTTGTAATGGCTGCTCCATTATCACCTGGTAACAGTGTGATCTATATTTACTTTCACATTCTCATTTGAAAAATCTTATAATTCCGAATATTGCGTGTTTTGAAATTCTTAATCAAGAAGTTTTGATAACTTTCTGCACTATTTAAACTTCATTAGACTCTTCTAAACTTTTACAATTTCCAAAAAAAGCTGATAAAAAAGCCACAGAGCTCCGACTCTGCAGAGATAATTCTTGGTTAATTCTATCATGCAGCATTATAAATGTTCATACACAAATCAGCCGTATAAATTTTCAGCTTTAACATATTTTTCTGCAGTGGAAAATATTCTGTTTATTGTTACCAGCTTGGCTCAGGCTGGCAAATAACAAAGGAGGATCTGCACAGTCCAATTTGCCAACCAGTTTATAACATGTAGTTTCGCATGACAGTGTTGGGTGTCAGCGGTTCATGGTGTGAATGGATGATGATGAACAAGGATAAAACCTAACAAAGCAACATGATTGTAAACAAGACAAAGCGTGCCAGAAAGAATGGGTTGAAGAACCAGGCTTTATACCCTTGGCACCCCACCTCTCAGGTTCAGGCACGTCTGTGACGAAGCATCCATGCTGCTGCTCAAAGAAAACAGGGAAAAGCAGTAAAGATAACAGGTGAGCTGACACCCTATGTTTTCTGTGATTAGACCTATAGGAGCTGCTTGACCATTGAAACCCATACCATGAAGCTCCTGGGTCACAGTTTCTGTACTGACGTTAATGCCGGAGGAAATTTGGAGTTCTGCAATTACTGAGTCAGGTGAGTGTTGGAGACTTTTATGCGCTATGCAACCTGGTGTGGTTCCTAAAAAACCTGATATTGTGTAATAGACATGCCGGCCCAGCCTGTCCATTTCGCACTTTACCTCTCCAAAGCGTGAATAGGGCATGCAAAAGTTGCAGCAAGCTGCAGTAACAGGAACCCTGAAATGCACTTCTTTTGTTGTGTACTTACTACCAACTTCTTGCCTTTAAATACATGCTGGTAATGCAGGTTCTGCATGTGTGCCCATTTCACGTTTCAGACCAAAGCATGCAAAGCATGGAATGGACACGGTGGACCGGCGCGTATTAAACGTTTTGCCGTGATACTGCGTTTTCCTAAACGCTTCCACTTTGCAACATGAACTGAGAACACAAACTTCTGTCAAGGCACCTCATCTTTCTCTTGACAATACCAAACGTTGAGCTCAATTTGAAAGAATCACATATGTGAAGTATAAAAGTGAGATCAGAGGTCAAATGTGACATATTTGGATGCAAACTATTACCTGATATTTAGAACCCCCAGGTACCAGTATCGTCTCCTACATTTTGCTCATGCAAACAAAGGCGGTAGAATTTTAAGGATCAGTTTAAAGATGAAAAAAACCCCACATCTTATAAAAGTTTGACCATATTTGACCTTGAGGAATAAATCAGAGGTCCAAAGTAATGTGATATTTAGCAACCCCATATACTATTCCCTATATACCTATACTGACAGCCCAAACAATGGCAGTAAAATAGTTTTAAATAGTTCTTTATAGCATGATTATCACCTTTACCTTTAGAGCAAAGTATTGAACTTAAAGAAGAGGTCAGAAGTCAAATGTGACATGATACTTTATATTATTTATATGCTACTCTCTATATGTTGCCAACACACATCGCACTTGTAAGAATCACAGTTTCTGAGTTATAAGGCTTTTTGTACATTTTCAGCAATAAATAATTACATTGACGTTGAAGACCTCGCTGGATGTTAAGTCAACATCCCTACAAAGTTTTATCAGAATTTATTCAAAACTTTCTGAGCTGTCATGTTTACAGACAGAACGTATGCACGCAAGCAAGCGAGCAAACGCTACCAAAAACATCACCTCCTTGGCGGCGGTAACAATACCACCATACAGTTGATATCTAGGAGGGAAGAAATTTCACAAACAGAGCTGTTGCAACAGTGTCTCTGCAGAATGACCCATTCTTTCACTGATGTTTGTAAAGGCAGACTGGATGGCTGGGTGCTTGATTCTGTACACCTGTGACAATAGGACTGCAAACACCTCAATTCAAAGATTAAGAGGTACCTTTGTCCATATATATAGTGTATATAAGGTACAAAAGACAGGAATTTAGGTACACTCCAGCAGGTAGCTACACCCAACATCTCTTATGGTGGTTGTGGTGGGAGTAATGCTTGAATTGTTGACGTTCTATTTATGATGCTATAAGGAGTTTAACTTAAAGTATTAAGTGCCTTTTGATAATTCTTAGTTTTGACTTGTAAATCTGAATATGTGGTTGCTTTCAGGATGGGCTTGGTTCACTGCCATTACTCCAGCCTGTTTTCTTTGTTTGCTGAGGCTTTCAGGGCATACAAAGTTAAAAGTAAGAGGGGAAAGTAAACTGTCGTGTAAGACCTAAAGAACTAGCGGGAGTTAGATGTCTTGTTCTCGGCTGACATTTGTGCTGAACTTGTAATGGCCCTGCTCAGAGGTCAAGCTCGCTAAACTTTATTCAGTCCTCGATAAGAGGCAGAGACTGCTACAACAAAAAAGATGGCAGTTCAACTTAAAAAGGTCATTTTTTATCTCTCTTTTATCACTCCCTCCCATCCTATAGCACAAAATCCCCATTATATTTGCATTCGTTTGCAAGGAGAGGCTTGTATAAGATTATTAACAACGCAGGAAAGTTTTTCTCTTATACTTGTTTGGCTGCACAAGTCACATATTCTCCAACGCAATGATGAATACATCCATCACCCACATATGGATTTCAGTTTCACCGAGAGCTTTGAAGAATATAAATGAGGGGTTCCCCTTTTCTTCTGGAATCATTTACATATTGTCTATTAACCTTTTGATATTAAGCATGAGAAGGTGCGCTGAGATGGAAAGTCGAGTAGCATATTTGTAATTTTCCATTTTCATAAGCAATAATAACACAAAATGTCACCGGAGCTATTAGCATGAAATTTGCCTGACATAACCTAATTCAGCTCTTTTTCTGCTCATCTGCAAACACCCCCAAGCTTCTGTCACTCGAATAAGAGCATCCTCTTTACAAAAACATTTAAGTTAGGCTCTCTGCCCATGTTAAACTATGGTTTGGTATTTAAAATACTGAATTAAAGATCATTTATTTTAAATGAACTATATTAATCTTTAGCTTACATACACTTATCAAGTGCGTAAATGTCATGGTAATTTGGGGTTTTTAATGATTTATTTGAACGTGGTGGAAAGATTGAACAGCATACATGTTTAATGACTTTAAAAAACAAGAATTGAATGCACAAGTATGAAAATATTTTGAATTTTCTCTAATGTATACCGGCTCAAATACCGGCTCGATTAATAGATCGGGGTGTACATGGATTAATATTTGGTTCAATGTCCCTTAGCAAGTTGCACCTTGACCAGATGCTTTTGGTAGCCATAAAGAAGCTTTATTTTCGCTGGATATTTGATCACTCTTCATAACAAAACTGGTCAAATTCATTCAAATTGGTTACTTTCCTGGCATAGGCCTGGTTTTTAATCATAATCTACACATTTTCAATAAGGTTGATGTTGGGGTGTTGGGAAGGCCGCTCACTGTCAGCCTTCTTTATATAAACAAGTTTTAATGTTGGATCCTTGTCTTCTTGGAACACTTGTGTCCAAGTTTCAACTGTTTACTTTAGATGAAGTGAAGTTGAAGAATTTTGAGGTAGTTCTGCTTCTCCATCACTCCATCCACTTTCTTCAGTGTACCTGAACCACTAGCAGCAAAACAGCCCCAGAGCATGATACTACTACCACCATGCTTGACAGTTGCTACAGTGCTCTTAGTTTTCAAAGCCTCATCTTTACAGCTCCAAACATACAGTCCTGGCATTCTAGCAGTTTTCATTTTATGGTAGGTTTGAGTCTTGGTGGTTCTTGGGTTGATCTTGAACATCCTAAACAATTACCTACAGAACCAGACAACTGGACTCAAATGCAGATCACACAGGAGGCGCTGGTGAGCGTGATTTACTAAACTTTATTTACAAGCACAAGACAATAACGAGGGTGATTTGACTGTGAGCTGTGAACTACGAGAGTACTGTGACCTATGACCATTGAAACTATGAATAAAATAAGACTCTAATAACATTAGCAAACATGAGTGATACTAAACTACGTGAAATACTAGATCTACAAAAGGCACTTGGGGACTGCGATGAGGGGAATGGGTACAGGGGCTCGTTACAGGAAACACGACCAGGAGGCTCTGAACATTTGGAGGAATAGCAAGAGAGGGGGTAAATGGTCCGAGTGAGGCAGTGTGGGCTCCAGGAGGAGGTGATCCATCGAGTACTGTGGCAGGAGGGCAGATAGGTAAGGTGCTGTGATGTAAAGAGCTGTCGAGTACAAACCACTGTCCGGATGAAGAAGTGTATTGCCAGAGGGTGGAAGTGACAGGCGACAGGATGGCTGAGGGTACGAAAACACAAGGTGAATAAATATTACTATGATCAAAAACTCTTGCTGTGAAACAATATGATGGCCAGCAGTAACTGCAGTTAGCTGATAACTTGGCAAAGAGTATAGTGGTGAGTGCTGGTCCTAACCCTTTCACACATAGTGGTCACTACAGTGCACAGATATTCAAAAGCTGTTTTCATGTATTTGTGTCAGTGTTGATGGTATACTTGCACATAAACCACTACATTGGACACTGATGTCTCACTCCATACCCTGCCACCCACTGGTTGTTTAATGTTACTATAGATACATGACGTGTTTCTTTGTAATTATTGTTATTTAAACCTTTCATGCATGAATTATGACAACCTCAATCAGGATCTTTTCTTAATTATTTTTATTCATCTTTTCATGCCTAAAGAGTACTGGCAGCTCCATTGCCAGCAGGTGTGGAGACATGCAGGAATGCAGCGACTCCACCCAGGGGTGGAAACCATGACTCTGTGGAAAAACCCTAGCACTCACTCGAACTGTGACAACCTCTCATCTGAGGGTGACAGTTTGGGTCTCCTTCTAGACCTCGGCTAAGTGGTGACACATCTAAATAACTTACATACAATTTTTTGAACTGGTGATCTTGGAATGCAGTTGTTTAGAAAGGCTCCAAGAGATTTTTTCATCTTATGTAAATTGACAATTTTTCTGCTTATATCTTCAGGTTTGCAGTTTGATCCCTCCAGTCTGCATGCCAAATATCCTTGGGTAAGATACTAACCTCAAATTGCTCTCTGATGTATCCACTGGAGCATGAATGCGTGTGAATGTTAGATAGGAAGCAATTACGGAGAAAGAGCATAGAAAAACTCCTTGGGTGAATACGGCAAGTTGTGTAAAGCGCTTTGAGTACTCAGAGTAGAAAAGTAAAAAAAAACATGTCCACTTATCATTTATTACCCAAAAAGAAAACTTTTATGCTAACTATCAGTTATAGTCAGTCATAATCACAAAGTTAATCGGAGTTGGTTAAACGACATTATAGAACCTTTAGCACCATAAAATATATAAGTGATTGTATACATATATTTTGGCCTCTCTATTATTTTGACCCTGTGTAGATAAGACAAAATCTGAAATAAATTTGAAGTTGCACCACTTTAGCGCAGTGGATGAGCAATGGACCACATGCCAGATCTTCAGCATCAAACTATCCAATAAAAGCAAAAAAGCTCCATAAAAATCTTCAAAAAAATATAGATGCTGCTGGAAAAAAAAGCAGCTCAAATAAATCCTGAAAATCTCATGACCATGACCTCGATGTCCATGATGAGTGTATGCAAACCTCTGACCACACTGACCTTTTGGTTTCTTTCTTTATTACAGTGACAGGGCAGAATGGGACAGAAATTCTGTTGTGTAGCTGTGACACATCCTTGTATGTAAGCGAAACTAGGACTTTATTTTTATTTTCAATACTCTGGGGAAAAAAAGAAGTTGACCTTTTCAAACCAACCTTTTACAATCATCCTGGGAATTAGAATATACTTACCGAGCCAAATCGGGTTCCTCGGCTATGCCCATAGAAAAAAAATACAGACTTAATTTCACCTTGGCAGATCACTTCTCTGAATCATCTGCTTGTGCACCTCCGGATGACTTCCAGCGGTGTTTCTGTCTTCAGATCACTTCCTTGAAACTCCATTCTGCTCACCGGCATGTTCACATTTATTAATCAACCTTATATGTGCAACCGATGTATAAGTACCCAGTCTTGTGACTTCTTATGTATAAGGTAGCAGCCAAAAGTACTTTTTAATCATCATTGGAGTGGTAGATTTAGAAATGTACCACTTCTCAGTTATTTTGACCTCTGAATTGTTATGGTTATCATATTATTTTAATAAAATTAATCGTGTCCTCCAATTTGAGATATCCGAAGCAAGAAGATAAAATAGGAGGAATGATTATGACATCTTGTTTTTATTCAGGAGCGACATTTTTGTAGCGTTTTAGTAGGTTCTATTTCTGTTTTTGTTTCTGCAAGCCGATGAATTTTGTTTATCAGGATTAAATGAAGTTAAAACTGTGGAGACTGACCCACACCCACTTGAAACTCGTGTAATGTAAAGTACTACATCTTGAAATGTAATAGCTATAAATCCAGTGTAGGATGTGGTTGCAGTGTGTTTCAGTTACCAAGTTTCCATTTGTAGCTGCTTTTTTCAGGTCAGCCTTATCTCATTCCAGAGGTCCACAAATTCATCTTAACTACGCACTTTGAAGCTGCAGGTCCTTCCTGATTTGATGATGGCCTGCCACCGTGGAGGGAAAAAAAGATTTCACCCTAATTTCAAGTGGTTTGTGTCCAGAGGGGCAGGAAATGGCAACATCGCCATTAGAAAATCTGATTGGAACCCCGCTGCTTCTCCTTAACACATCTCATGACTATGATGGGTGAGTAGGTAATTGATTTGAAATGTCTTAAAGAGGAGAAAGATGTGGACCAATGGAAAAATCAAATCAAATGAAAGTTGTGTATTTCTTTGAACAGCCTGAGGTTATATCTAGTACTCCCTCTTTGCTACCTTACTGAACAATTCAGGCCATTATTCAAATCTCAGTTTGTTACACAGATTAACCAGCAAAGTCACAGCTCTGACAACCATAAAGACACATGGCTGGGATCTAAAGGTCAGTGTCATCAAAGGGTTATTTTAAAAGGGTCTTTTTTGTCACAAAATGTAAAAACAACCCTCACATGCTAAGTAAGATCAACTCTTCACGCTCAGTCAGAGGTTAACATTTTGGTCAGCCTTATTTTAAGTGTGTATTCTTACTGTTACGCCTTTCGCCACTAAGATTTCAAAGGCACTGAGAAAGATGCAAAGGATCTTCAGACAAAGCAAGAGCTCTCTAGTCAAGCTCCCCTGACAAGATTGAAAATGTCTGATCCACTTAATCTCGGAGGAGACGCGGAAACATACATAAATGAGCAGATGCGCGCGGGAACAAGAGCGCAGATCACCTGTGTGGCAGTCTTGGATTATATGCCCACTTCTGCAAAATGTCTGCTTCGATGGCCGTGAAATTCATCAGTCGCTGTATTCGTTTCATGTTTTCATCACTTTTCATGCTTAACTCTGCTGTAATCAATCCTGTCATAACAGCGCTACAGTTATGTGTGTTTTGGCCTGTGGCTGATGCAGCTTTGGCAAGTTTATATTCTGAGGTTGATTTAGTCATGGTTTCCATGCTGCCTGTGTCATCCTGCTGTGGGCTCGAAGTTGGTGTGGATTAATATGGTGGGACAGAGGTTTACCCCTGATGGGCTGTTACTTGACCTGACCTCCTTCTCCTTTTTTATTTTCACTTTTCCCTTTATTGTTCTTTTAAACTTTTCATGTTCTCTTTATTTTCTGCCCACTGGGAATATGATAGACCGGCTCAGTTTTACTGGATACCAGGAGTCACAGTTCCATATAGCTTCTCCGAACACGGGGGTGCAGCCTTTTCACTTTCCTCCAACTAAGAGCTTTAGGAAAGCCTCATGGAAATCTAAACTGGCACCTCTTATAAGAACAAAGACATGAAGAATTAATCTCTAGACATCCACCTGTTAACAAACTCCCTCAAGAAGCCACGAGCCTTTTTAAGCTCCAATTACACGGGATATTGAAAGGGTCATTGATGATGTTCATTTTGTCACATATCATAGATAACTTAATGATTGCTAATTTGCAAGAGTGCTCCCTGGTGTATGAGTTGATTTTGTCGTTGTCCCCAGTGATGGAAGTAATCAGTGTTTGAAATCATTGTCTTCTCAAATAAATTATCCCTCTGCATCATTATCATATTCTGATTGATTGGTTTTGAGGTGCATTGTGATTGGATTAGCATTAGGTGAGACAAACCCAATCCGACCAATAAAAGCTGCATCTGACCCAGCTTGTACAATTAAGTTTAATTAATTTATTCATTAGTTTTCTTCATCACACCTTTTTATTCTCCATCATTTCGCTTTTGTTTTTAGTGTTATTGAGCAGTAAGTGTGCAGCGCAGCACATCTTGTTAGCTCTGTTAGGTGCAAATATTCTCAGATCAGCGTGCCTTAGTCTGTAATTTGACTCTTTATGCATGTTTTAGAGAAAATAACATCTAAAGCTGCATCTAATTCAAATATTGTGTTTTTGTAACTACGGTCATTGATTCTGATGATAACTTTGAACTCCCCAAACTCCTTGCACCTTCTCTGAAATAGAAGGAGCAACAATCACTGCTACTCAGACAGGTTTAGCCAGTCTGAATAGAAGATTGAATAGAAGTGTGCAGTCAATTTTCTATTCTATTTAAAAGGTAGACATACACCATCACACTGCTAAAGAGCCCAGTGATACAGACCTATTTTGAGTCAAAGGAAAACCAAAAGACGAGAGCATGATATTCATGGCGTTACATGCAGTAGCTGTCTTTCAAGGCAAACCAATAAGTAAATAAGGTTGTAGTTATAGTAGTATTTTATTGTTTGTGTCCAGTTTCTCTTCCAAATACCACGTTTCCCTCATGATCTGCCAGCTGTTTATAATGGTGTTTGTTGATGCTGAAGAATTTGCAGTGTGGACTTTCACTGAACACTACTCCAGACTTTATTGCACGGAGATGCTTTTTGGTTGCCTTTGGTCCCTCGGCAGTATTTCTTTATTATATTAAGAAACTGAGGTATACTCTTGAAATTGCTCTTCTTTTCTCTTATATTGATTTGGATTAAACATGTCGTTCCATTTCTTTACACTTACAGAAAGAGGAGTTTCTCTGGTTCCACTTAAGACAAAAGTGTATGTTTGGCATCCCTGCTCATGTCAGGATTTCTATTAAACATTTTGGGTTGTTATTTCAAAACTGGTAATTAGGTGTCTCAAAATTTTGACTTACTAGCTCACAAATCAAGCTTCCATAGATTTCAATGTTTTATTATTATTATTATTATTATTATTATTTTAATTCTCAGCCTGATTACACAGTACTCCGTTTTACTTCCTACAAAGTTTAACGTAAACTAAAAGTGTGTTTTCCATTTCATGGCATAAGCTGCTTTGATGTTTTAAATCTGAACTATATATATGGTTTCGGATCATAAATTAATTTATATTTCAGAGCAGCTGGCATAAGTGATGGATGGGGGGAATTTTACTATACCACTACTATAAACCTTAAAATAGTAGGAGGAAGGAGGTTGCCCAGGATCACTCTCCAGTATGAAAGAAATATACATATTTCTGTTTCTCTTCAAACTAACCTTTGTAAAAATGTTATGTTTCTGGTGGTTCTCATTCATGTGACCTACATGAAAAAAACAGGATCGGAACATGTTGTGTAAGGTAAGATGCATGTTTTCTAGTCAATCTTGTATTTTAGTCATAAGGCAGAGAGCCGCCATCATATTGTTAAGGAGCCCGGGGAAAGTGCTGTCAGATTCTCTGCTCATCTTATCAAGTTCTTATTATTTCTTCACACCTTTCTTTGACTTCATGATGTTTTCCAGTGAGGTCAAGGAAAAGAAGATAGATTTACTCATGTATTCTTTGTGTTTCTTGTGTTTGCAGTTATTCACTTTGTATTGTATTTTTGAGTTTTTTTTTTTTTTTTTTTTTTTTTTATTTTTTTTTTTTTCCTTTTTTTTTTTTTTTTTTTTTTTTTTTTTTTTCCAACAGTT
>VOQK01018452.1:19821-31612 GCA_015052645.1 Benitochromis conjunctus
TGTAATAAAGTAGAGATTATGCAGCATAAAAAACTGTAAAGTGTATTAAAACTATAAATCATCCATTGTCTGCATTCTGCTTTCAGCTGCATAAATGATTCGCAGGTCTTTCCTGTGGCAAATATTAACAACTGCCCCCGCCTTCACCCCACAGGACTGACTGACATCACCAGTAACACACATAACGCCAGCCAGGGAACGCTGCTGCTCGCTTCTTTATACGTCTGTGGACCACAGATCCTCTTATTTATGATTACAAATATTTTTACAAAACACTCCAGCGATTCATTCTCCTCCTTAAAACTGACGCAAGTATTCTTTGTAATTGTAAGCCTTAAACTCGTTAGGTCAAATAAAAGTCCTGTGTGTTTGGCTTAGCTTTGTTACTAGCAAGAAGTAGAGCAAAGTGGAAATGTTGCTAAAGATGGACTTTTGCTTCTTGTGCAATCGATGCAGAAGATGTCAGGTGTTAAGGCAAATGGTTATTGGCAGGAGGATTAGGAATATTACACATCTGAACACATAAACAGGAACTGAATACATAAACAAAACATCCCGTTCACGTCTGCAACAATTTTACAACCGTGCTGCAAACATAACTCCCAGGCATAGATAAGAAAAAGTAACTAAGTTACAGTCAGTAATATAACTACAAAATAAAGACGTACTGGGTCGTGGATCAGATTGACTCTTTTTTTCCTTTTGCTCACACGTTGTGTTTTTAAGCTCTGTGTGAGCTGCTGATTAACGCTTCAGAAGAAGCCTTGGTAAGACGCGTCCTTCCTGTTGTTAAAGGGGAATAAGGAAGGAGCCCTTGAGAGAGCAGTCTTTGAACAGTTCCCTCCCCTGTGCTTCGACAACACTGAGATCCACATCAGTGTGACTGGGTCGAGCCACGCTACAGCCATGAAACGTGACCATTCTGTGACCATGTTTTTGAAGTCAGCCACTGACCCCTTTTATTGTCCTTCCTCTGGGAGTCACTGTTCTCTCACAGGACTCACTGGTCTGCATGTCCACCACATTCACAAAGCACTACTGAGCCCAGCCAAAAGTCCATGAAATCCTTTCCTGAAGGATTCATGAAGGATTAAAGTTCTAAGACGCTGCGTGCAGGCATGTACCGCGAATGCAGAGACTGAGAGAGAGCTGCACGGTGGCAGCCATTAGCACTTGAAGTATTTATAAAATACATCTGCAGAAAGTGAATTATGACTGTCCCACTTTATCACAAATGCCAGCTAAAAGCAGATGCTGTGTCCTGAGACTGCCTTGACATTTAGACTTCCTTTTAACTGGGAAGCACAATCTTGGCATGTGATTATTTGACTCTAGGCAGATACTAAATCTTTTCACTTTACCTTCCCCCCCCCAGGATGCTATGCTGCCCTTGGAGCAAAGGCCTGACCACCATTTGTTTCAACAGTTACACATTCAGAGAAATGCCTTTTTGCTCAGTATTCTTCAGCCATTCCTGAAGGCAGGCTGTTTTCACAGCTCCCTGAATAACTGTCATCATCTGTTCAATCCCGTGAGGCCTGGGGCTGATAGGATAAGCTGGTGCCTCCTTCTAGTCTCTAGGTATTGCAATCCAAGGCCACCTTCCTTTTCCTTCTCCCCACAGACTCTGAAGTTGCAGCGATCACATCTCTCTCGCTGAGCCAGAGGATGAAGGAAAGAGGCCATCAATGGCACTGAAAGTTGTTGTATAGCTCGATGACAGGACAGTAATATATTAGCTATCTTATGTGTTAAGATAATAAATTCCTCTGTGTAATTTCACTGCCCCCCCGGCCACCACACCCAAAATAAACTATGGAGCTTGTTTTCCCAGGTTATTGCAGTCTTTGCTGTCACTTCAGAAGAAGAGTACTTCCCAATCTTGTGTCTTTGTTTGTAAGGCAAAGCTGATCTAATCCGGATTCTATCAACGGATAATCCATGTAATGAGCCGCGCAAAATTCCTTAGATGAATATGCAACGTCTTATTTCTGCGAGGTAAAGCAAACAAAATGTGCCAGCACAACCCGAAAAGATAATTGATTGTCTTGTTGAGATTACATGCCTTGGCCCACGGCCGCAGTGTAGACACTATGTTGTGTGTGTCACACAGGGATCACAGGAAGGCAGAGCACCCAATCACTGGGAACATCCAGCGCCGTGCCAGTTTTACATGAAGTAAAACTATTGAACTCATGAGTCACGGTGCTCGCTGGTTTTTCACTTTAAGATCTACTGTAATGTTTTGTGCTGTTTTCTTTCGCTCAGCCGTATTAAAGGCATGAGCCAGGTACTGAGCAGGGCCTCGCTCAGTGTTGGGAGAGTGGTCCGAGAGTATAAAAATGACACTTGTTGGCAGCTTGGTCAGTTTTGTTGATGTCAAATATTTACTCTGATTTGTTCCCCATCTCGTCCAATCATATTTTGCATTGAATCATGACAGAGGAATGATTACAGTCTCTCGTTCAGTAATGAAGGAGCGGCAGGCTGAGTCTCTCATTTACCCACCATTCACTCACCAGCTCCTTCCTCTCTGTCACGATCTCCCTTCCTTTGAGGGACATATACATCCAGTCCCGGTTATTTTCCAGACAATTGCACTCACAGCCCAACCACACAGGGCTCGCTGGGCCTACTGGCCATCATCAACAACAAAAGCATCTTTCAAATCACGAGGCAAGCAAAAGAAGGAAAAGAGCTAATGTACGTGGTGAGGGGAGTGAACATTAGTCTATCGTTTCTGTAGCGGGCACGTTCTCAGCAATCAAAGCTTCACGCTCTCCTACACAACTGTTTGTGGAATAATGGTGGCGCGAGCAAGATGTGATGTGTTTAGAAAAAGGCAATAAGCCAAGTCTGAGATATTAAAGGTTGACTTATATATGTAGCACAGAAAAACCCCACAGCAATCCACTTTATCAACAAAGACTCCAAGGCGAAAAGAGACAGCAGTAAATGTCATGCTATCAGCTTCGGCTTTTATATCTTTGACAAAGACAATCCATCCTACAAGGTCCCGTCTGTACTTTCTGATCATGTCTGATGTCAGAGGGCTGCTGCTTTATCTCAGCATGCACAGAGGCAGGGGAGTTTCTTCAGCGGGCCACATCTCTGTTGCGTACGCACTGTTGTACATTAGAGAGCACGCGTACAGCTGTGAACATCTGCTAAGTGTAATTATTTAATTTAGACATACGTAATCAGGTCCTTCATCTTTCTCTGCAACAAGCAGAGCCAGCCACAAGAAGCCTACATGATACATGACCTCTTGCAGGCTAGGGCATAAATAATTGTTGCACACTGTGGACAATTTATGCACAGATGTCACTGCCAAAACTATAAAGTCCTAATTATGCTCAATAACTCACACTGATGAGGAACCTGGGCTGAATGCTAATAATTTGGTTGTGCTACCTTTTTCAGCTGCGGCACAGTGACAGTGTCCCGATGATTTACAAAGACCCCTTCATGTCACAGTAATGTGAACGTGCTGCTCCGTTTCTTTATTAAAGATAATATATGTCACACGTGTGTAAATAACAGTGCCCGAGTTTATATAGAAACCAATTCAGATGTGAAAGATAAGTTAAGGTTTGCGCGGCTGTGCTAGGATGAGAAAAGCAGATTCTTCTCAGTGTAATACATCATATCCATTTGCATGCAGCACTTGCAATAATCCCAGCAGGTAATTGCTTTGTGATCGCTGTAATGTGCTAAAAATGCTTTTGTTTTAAACTCGATCACACACATATCCATTAGCTCTTAAAAAATCATATTCCAGATAAGTTTATTGGACTGTCATCTCTGTAAACAGAGATCATCTCATTTAATCATCACACACTAAAGACAGTGAGTAATCACAGCAGTACACTAAGACTCGCATGTCTGCAAGACAAATGAATTTCTACATGCACGATTTAACTGAATTTAAAGGGGAGGAGCCTTTCAGGTGATGTGTCGTGTTGATCTAAGGTATCTCCAACTATTCCATTGTTCCGTGCCAAGGAAATGGCATGATACATTGGGAAAGAATTAAGGTACACTGTGGACATGTCACCAGTTTATCACAGCCTAACACAGAAAAGCAAACCCTGTGTTCAGTGTTGCCACGTCACCTGCAGCTAGCAAGAAACTGCAGTAAGAAAGCCCAGAATCCAGACGCAGAAATCCAGGTGCAAGGAGACACACGGTCGACCAGCACAGAGACCAGCAGCTGTGGTCAACTTCAGTTTAATTCGGTCACATATAATTCAAAATGAGTCAAAGTGTCCAGATTTGACTGCTACTGTAAATGCTGCATGCATTTTTCTGCCATGGTTCAGAACTGACGTCCTGACATCCACGATCGGATTCATCTGGACTCAAATCATATCTTTAAATGTTTAAATATGTTTTCCTTTCATATGTTTACATTATGTTTTTTTCTATTTTACATATTTAAAGTATGTGTATTTTTTTTTTTTTGCATATTTAAATTAGATTTTTGTTTCTTCAAAATGACCAAAGCTGCTGATCTGCATGGAGGGAACCACAGACTAAATAAATAAGCTGTTACCTTTTTGGGTAAAACATATATAATGTTGTTTGCTGGGCGTTAGTATGAGTCTGTATTCTGCAAACATGAGACTTTGTATCAAATGAGGAATTATGGCAGAAATTCATATGACAGGTTGTTTTTTTGCATCAGTAAGAAATGGATGGAATGAGAAACTTACAAACATGATCAGTTTCATCGGACTCATCGGGGCAGTCGGGCTCGCCATCACAAAGCCAGTCCTCGGGGACGCAGGTGTCGTGGTTGTGACAGTGAAATTCCCCTACGTCACACAAGATGTCTGGATGGCGTGAGCAGAGGGGTGGAGAAGGAGACAGAAAAGATGCAGCATGAGGTGATGGCACTGAGCAAACACGTGTCTGAGCACATGTTTAGCAGGAAACATGCGCTGGGTGTACACTTGAACAGGAGTGAATGGAGAGGACGTGACTTCTCTTGGAGTGCTTAAACTCACTTTCAATGCAAATGGTTGTGTGAAGAGGCGTTGTTGTAAGCAGAATTATCATCATCAATGCATGAAGTCGGGCGAAACAGAGATAAAGTTCACATTTCCAGAGTGCATGCACATTTTAGACAGCTTACAATCAGCAGAGAGCTGTCCTTAAGTCAGCGGCACATCTTCTGCAAACCACCGTTCTTTATCAGAACAGGAGGCCACACATTTCTTTAAAGGAAAAAAAAATGGCGCTGCCCAGGCATTGTGATTTTGACAGCTACTCTGCTCTAACAAAGACGTGATGTCCTTCGTGACTTGGAAAACTATTACAAAGCAACTCGGCAAGTTTGTTCTTATCTTTTTGCCTTCTCGGTATTGTGCTTTCAGTTGATGGTGGAACAGGGGGAGTTCAGCGAAAGCCCAGTCAACTAAAAAGTCATCATAGCCTTTCAATATAGCGAGCATCTATCAAAGCGTTGACACGTTTCCTGCCGGTAGCTGTCACAGCCTCAGCTCGATCATACTGCAGAATGACACAAGCTTTTGCTAAAGATTTGACACCACAATATGACCTGCCGTTACTTCCCCTCAGCACGGAGCGAAAAAACCGCAATTTGTTTGGAAGCTTAACCCGCAGACAATCAGACGGGCTCTAACTCCCCCTCCTGCTCGCTCGCTCCATCTCCATCTTTGTCCCAGTGTGTTTCTAACCCATTAGTGGTGGGAGTGAAGCAAGTGGGGGGATCGGGTCTGGAGCGTTTCAACAGTGGGAGTGATAATTCAACGCACCGCTGCTCCCTGCCCCCGCCACCCTCCAGCAAATGCACCACCCAGGGACAAATCTGAAAAGGTCAAACATCTCATCCATTCCGCTTCCTGTATTCCCACTGATGCAATATATTTCAAATCTTACAATTTAAATCAAGGCCTTTTTTTTTTTTTTATATGCAAAGTCCTTTTTTCCATTTTTAAAGGGGAATATTTTTAAAATTGCACATGAAAGCACTCGAAACTTTAAAGAAAAATAATAATTAAGGTAAAAAGGTAAGTCGAGGTAGCCCGTCGTCTTTTTTTGCCCTTCTGAGCCCAATATAAACTTCATTACACCAGCACAAATAATTCCCATGTAAGCCAGTGTCATAGGCAGTTAAATGATCATCAAACAAAATACATATTAGAGTCTTGGACAAACCACAGTTACACACACTTATACACAGTGCCATAAAACAGTCTTTGTCCTCGTCCTGATTTACACGTACATTTTCAGATCATCAAACGATTTTAAAAATAGAAAGAGACAACTCGTGTAAATACAAAAAGTAGTTTTTAAATGATAATTTCATTAATTAAGGGAAGAAAGCAGCGTGTAACTTCCTGTCAGCTGTGCTAGAGTCGTGACTGTTTGGATCTGGTGCCTTCCTTTAGACTGGCCTTTTCTAACCACTGCTAGGGTTTCTTTAGTTGCCACGTTGTGCGATTTGTGCAATTTCCTTCAAATTGGCCTCCACTGCTGTTTTCCACAGTCCCACTGAGTTTGTGATGAACGTTATTAGCACACTATTAGTCTTGTGCAGTATTCGTGCATGAGGCATTGAGTTGTAGGCTTTCTTGTAGTGAATCCAGGTCTTAGAGTCCTGCTGCTGTACTGCTCGACCAACCAGGAGCCGCTGCTTTGGCTCTCTGGTGTTAGCTTTCTGAGCTGTGTTCATGTATTGACTCGTGCATACTCAGCCTGGTTGCTACGAAGCTACGAATGATTGTTGATTGCATGAGTACAGCTCTTTTATTTGTGCTGCCGAGCAGTCACGCTAGCTTCTGTTAGCTTCTTTAGCCAGTAGGCGTGGATAATGTTAGATCCAGCTCTTCGTTCTAGAGGCTCGCTGTTGGATGCCTGTCTTTGTGAACATAGTTCTTGTTCTGGGAAGTCGCTGTGTTCTGCTCTTAGGTCCACCAGCACTGGTCATGTGTCACACCTCTTTCTCCCAGATGTTCTTCCAGTTTGTTCAGTTCCAGCTCTCAGTGGTCTACCCCTGTGCTATTCCTCCCTTCTTCCCTACTACTCCCAACTGCACTCTGGATGGTTTGTAGAGCAGGTCATTTAGGACATTTAGGACTTAGGACGAGAGGCAGGGTACACCCTGGACAGGTCGCCAGTCTGTCGCAGGGCCCTTCATGACCTCAGTTAATCAATTAACTGACTAGCTTCTCTGATTTGGGCCTCCAGTGTTCCTCTCCACAGGAGGCTTCTCTACATGCATTCTTGATCTTATACACAACTGCTTATAGGATAACTTTAGCAGTGGCGTGTATGAGCTCATTGGTTTCAGTGAAAAACGTATATATATATGGACTGCACTGGAAAAAGAAATATATTATATACTGTATAAAAGCTAAGTATTGCGACTACATTATTTACATCAAATAGTAAAGCATCAATAAGCACATGCTGGGATTGAGGTTGGCAGGGACACGCTCACTTTGCCGGAGTCTCTAAGAGGATGTCTCCTACGCCTTCAGAGCTGAATTGATTACTGCTAAAAAGCAGAGGGCTGGTGACAGAAGGGCCATTTCCTCAGCTAGTGATGGAAGCCATGAAAGAAACTGTCCCTGGACCTCAGAGCAACCCAGTTACCTACTGATGTTCTACCTCCTTTCATGCCACTTCATCTTCAAAGCTAAGGGGCCAAATATGAGCAAAGCAAATGACCTCTTATGTCAATTCATCTTTCCCCTCTGCTTTTCCAAACAGGCTCTCCTTGACAGGCTGCTCCGTCCCTGCAGCTGTTAGGGGACAACAGTGGGACGAACGCACAACTGAGGGAAAGTAACTGCTCCACTTTTCTTTTGTTCCTCTTCTATACTGTAGGTTGTTGTATTTTCATAAGAAGCTGGTGCCGTAACACACACGCACACACATTTTAAAAATAATTTCCAGTAACTTTTACACAAACATCAAAGGAGTGATGATTGCAGGAGAACAAAATAAGAGCAAGAAAGAAATGTTTAAACGGGGAGCTCCACCTTCTGTACGTGGAAGCACACAGCCATACGAGCTGCATTACCGTAACAGTGGGGAACACAACGTGGCACTCAGACGGTCACATTATTCCCAGCTTCATTCCAGACACCAACAGCCGCACTGGCACAACACTGTGGCTCATTAAAGTCATTGAGCCTTTGAAATGTGCCAGATTTTCAGAGGAAGAAAGAGTTATTAAGAGGCAGGCAGACAGGGAAGATGGTTTGCAAACCTACCCAAGCAAGATCAGTCAGCAGTCTTTTGTAGTGTATAGCCTGTATTTTGATCATTTTCTTTCCTTTTTGTATGTAAGAATTCTGGAGTGTTGAGCCAATTATTCTGCCTGAAATGCTGTAGCATGAGCGCTCACACATCACAACATATTTCTTCACCCTGCATGTTGCAATAAGGCATCCACTGTCTTGTTTGCACTTTCCCATTAAATTCTGACTTACACAAGAGCTTAGGCCTCTATAAATCTTTCTAAACAATATTATACTCCAATGAGGTAAACTACAAACTCCTAAGACCTTATAATCCCCTCAGCTGCATCAGACACACAGTTCAAAATATGGTACACTGGATAAGTCTTAAGCCAGAGGCCTATTCAACCAAACCTGTGTTGTAAAAGCAGCAGTGCAGCACGAGCCTGCAAAAGGTGCATTTAACACCAGCTTTGCTGCACAGCTGAAACAAAAAAAGCTGATCTGAGAATATTTATTAGTCAAAAGGCTGCTTGTTAAATAAGCTGCTCACAGCTCATCCGACTTACTCGGTGCTACATACAGTAAGACGCCGTGTGTGAATTTGACAGAGTGGTGCATTAGGCTCATGCTGTATTTAAGGTGGTCGAGGTCATCAGTACCAGAGAAAAGCAAACGTGTCGGTGACACATGAAGATATGCTGGCGTGCACAAACATAACCGTGTGGAAGATTCAAACTTATCAGCAAAAACACGCAAGAGGCAATAAGTTCATAGAACTGAGTGACACAAAATCATGACGGCTCAGAAAGAGCTGGTGCTCTCAGTCAGCAGCACAGAATCTGTGACATAACAGCCGCGTCTGCATCCAAATGAGCCTTCATATCCGCAACGTGTTCAAAAATTGTCTTTAACTTCCAAAAAGCGATTAGCGTAAATGTTCTCCCAAACAGCAAAATCAGCACCGAGGAAAAAGAAAAGAAACCATTTAGACTCAAATTAGACAAATTTGGAGTCAGCTGTAGAGTCACCGAATGAAGATGTGCTGACTGAGATATTTCTGTGCTGTATATGTTTTGTTTGTCTTATATTGAAAAAATAGCAAATCTTTGGAGGGATAACAAAGTCAGGCTAGTTACCAGATAGCTACAGAAATACCATGACATTTTAAAAAGGGGGTCAGTCAGTGAGCAGAGATTCTTCTCATATCACCAAAAACTGAATGCCTGAAGAGTGTCTGAAGAAGAAAGACACATATATCCACAAGAAAGTAGTGCCTGTTACAGATAGAGGAGTGACACGACTCTTTTTAAACTTAGATCTATACTAAAAGCAAGGCACTATAAAGAGAAGAGAGCCCGAGCCTACGCAGTCGAGGCTTTGACCTGGAAACAGTATTCTCAGAAAGTCGATACGTCAGCACTTAACAAGTGGGTAGTGCTCTGTGGAGGGACGAGCCATGAAATGGTGACAAGGTGAAGGTAAATGCACTGAAACGGGTTTGATCTGCAGTGGGCTGAACTCACAACTGGAAAAGGTCTCGTGAAGTTCATGCCGGAGATGCTCAGACTGCGCAAAGTCTGGGTTTGTCGGCGTGTCACAGCTGATCGGCGTGTGCGTGTTACTGAGGACGAGTGGCCTCAAACGAGTCCACAGACAGACACAGACATAGATCAGCGATTTCAACCCGTCTCACAGTGTCAGAGGCCACTTGGCGTCCGGGCCAGCTGCAGGTCACATGCATTATGGAGGAGTACGGGGCTGTGAGCCAAACTAAGGTTATTAAGTATAACAACAGTATAATGCGGTCTCTCCCTTAATCTTCATATCTTTAATCTGCCAGAAGATGCAAAGTAATGTGATGCATCTCAATGATGCCTCGCACCTGCATAATGAATCTTTATTACAAGCGTAACTCTAGAAGTGACATACGCCATGTGCTATTTAGACTTAAATGCCATCCGCGTCAAATCTGATCAGCATATGAAGACGAGAGAGTACCATGACTCTGCTCGCTGATGAGCGACTGCAGAATGTCACAACACTCCTGGATGCACGCCCGCACTTTTACGGGCACGTCCGTTTCGCTGCCCTGAATCTCTTTCGTCGAGATTGAAGTTTTTTTTTCCTTTCTTTATAAAACAAAGGAAACACTACGCCAGCTCGAGACAGAGCTTTGTTTGAGACGGGACGGCAGGAAATAATAATGTACTAAGAGAGATAAGCAATTATGTTTACAGAATGCGAGATACAACATAACCGTCTCCAGGAAACACCAGATTGTACCCGCGGCCATCCCCCGTGGCGATGCCGAACAGCTCTGCATTCATGAACTGGGTGAGAAATCAATGCTGTAGGCTTTGGGGCCTTCATTAGACACCGCCTGACCTTCACCACAGAGAGAGGTCACTTTTATTTTTGCAACAACAGCAGGGGCATGTCAACAAATTATTAAAAGGGAGCACCATATGAAAAGTTTGAGAAGACAACGGTAGAATGGCCTCCTGCTCCTTGGCATAAATCCCTGCACCAGTAAACAATGAATGATTCATGAGAGTGATCTTAAGCTGCGTTACTACCCTTTTATCCCACAGGCGAGGATGCATGTATGAAGAAATAACTTTATTACAAGAATTATGTGAGCAACGCATGAATAATTTCGATTTCTGACACGTTATCTGATGCGTTACAACTTCAATAACATTAAGAGTGCACAAGGGAAATGAATCCTGATAACAATCATTGCTGTTCATATTATCAGTTATTAAAAGATTCAAAACACATTAAAACATTCTGATTTCCTGTGTGGGATTTTGATTAGTTTATTGTCTTATTGCACAAACATTTGCTTATAGTTAGGTGAAGTTAAAGTAACTGAATCCTCGCAAACATTTAGGCGAGTGAGATGATTTATAGCTCGAATTGATCATAACAGGATAATTGTTGAGACTGTGACGGCTCTGTACTGGTCTCGCCAACAACAATCCAAATGAATTCACCTGATGCTGTGGTACAGTCATCTATTGATTTTATTTTGGGGGGGGGGGATTTCTTTTATTTCCTGAAATTCTCTTTCACTTTCTTTAAGTCTCGAATGACTTGAACCCATTTTATTTCTTTATTTAAGATGAGCATCTTATAGCGTTTACTTGGGTTAGGCGCTGCACTGTGCTTTCTTATGACAAGATATGAATGTTATGCGATGTCTTATAATTGCCTGTAAAAGTTTTACAGTAAATGTCTCCTATTTGAACGAGAACCAAGCTCTTCACACCTGATCTGACTGAGGTGTCAGGTGAATGTGTAGCTCTTAATTGGATCAGATGTGCAGCCGTCTGCAGGATGTCTACAGCGCAAAACATGCAAGCTAAGTGGGTCTTGAGGACTGGGCTAATTAGCAGTAGTGGAAAGGAAGCGCTTACCAGATGGATCAGCATGGCAGTGCACCCAAATGACAGCGAGAAGTAATCTTTTGAAATTTAAGAGCTTAAAGGATAATTAATGTCATTTTCTGTCACCCTGGCTCTTGTTTCATGAGCGGCGACCAAAGCAGTGGTCAAAAGTTACAAAAATGAGAG
>VOQK01018456.1:4337-17157 GCA_015052645.1 Benitochromis conjunctus
TGCAGCAAGACGTTTAAAAAAAAAAAAAAAAAATACAGCTTGTGTAAAAATACCTTATACAGCTGTGTTAGTGAGCTGAAATTCAAGTCGAGAAAATGTTGAACCCAAAACTGGCAACCTGATGACGGTGATGTGGTGAGCAGAATATTCACTGTGCATCAAGTTCCTTCAGCTTTTTTAAGTAAGTCCAGAGAGGTGTTTTGTGAAATATGGAAATGAAGTAGATTGCTCCCACAGGCTACCGATAATTGGTTCATCTGAGTAGTTTTTGCACAGAGCCCGTTGTAAGGTAAAATAAACACTGGCTGAGACAGGAAGTAGAGTAAAAAGCATTATGCTCAAAAACTGTATACATTATGAAACTTGTATCTGATCAAGTGTCTGACACACTGTTCCAACAGGAGGCTGGGAGCCAATCCCCGAACTGCTCGAGGCTTTCCGCACAGAGTTCGCCCTGCGGCTGTTCTGGGGTCAGCTGGGCGCAAGAGCAGACAGGAAGGAGCGATACGAGAAGTTTGACAAGGTTCTTTGTGTCCTCTCAAAAAAACTGGAATCTAAGGACAACCCGAACCTTTAACCCGAGCCTCAGCCCTCCGCTTCTCCGAGCAGATCGGCACTTTTTTCACTTGAGGAAAACAAGAAGCAAAGAAAAGTTTTTAGCCGAGCCTCTGTGTGCTGTGGAGGTAAAGGAAAAGACATCTCAACTGGGAGATCAAACAGAAAGAGGAAGAAGTGGGGGTTTTTTCCTTGTACTTGCTGAAAAGAGACTGTATGTTGAGCTCATCAAACAACAGCTTAACAACTTTCTTTTATATATATATTTTTTTTTAAACTGGAACGTGTGCGCAGACCTTTACTGTGAAACAGGCCTGCGTCAGATTTCAAAATTGCTTTCCCAAAAACTGGAATGTGTTTACAAAATGTACATTTCCGATTTCTTTTTAAAACCACTTGTTTTGACCAGAGGACCGTAACCATTATTAAAATGAACTTCCAGCCTATTTTTTTTTTAATCATTGTTTAAAGAGGCCTCACTGGATACTCTGTTTTTCACGTCGGTGTTTCGATAGCATAAATAAAAGTTTTCCTTTGTCACTTTGTTTCTCACGAGTAACACTGCAATAAAACAAGAAGAGACAAAAATGCTTTTCCTTTTTTATGATTTATGTAAATGTGGACATTTTCTTAAAAAAAAAAGAATGACAATGACTCCTTTTAAACGTTAAACATTTACTTGTGCGGGACAGAGTGGTGGAGAAAACGTGAGTAAGCCTTATGTGGCTCGTGTTTCTGATTTGAATGTTAGAAATATTTGATCGCTGTTGGGATGGATGCCAGTGAGGAGATGAATCATAAAAGTAATTTCCTTTCCCCTGATGCCAGTGATTCTTCAGGGAAAAAAAAAGAAAAAAGACAAGAACAGAGTTGTTTTTTTGTTTTTTTTTTAGGCCCTTGTTTTAGATAATCTGACCAGGCAAACATTCAGGAAACAAGCAGTTAAAACCATTTGAGTATATGAGAAACAGAAAGCAAACAGCTGACCATGAGAGCTGAAACCCTTCCAGCACGAGTCCAACCACCGCCAAAGACCGCCTGTAGACCACATTTGGATTAACAGATATGATGAAGCCCCTGAAGCTGCACCCTCAAACGCAAGCAGTTCACAGGGATCAAAAAATAGTCAACTCTGCATTTTTTTTTCACAACTTTGCTCTTTCATCGCCAGTGCTTTTCCTTCACTTCTGACAAACTTTCAATTCAAAAAAGCACCGCAAAGCAAGTTCCCTTTCAACCCTCCGTCACAGAGAAACTACAATATCTGGTATGAAGACAAAGGATAGGTTCACATTGTTTAAAAAGTCTGTCTTCAGACTTCAGCCCCCTTTCAGCCACCTTCCTTTATTCTGACAGCTTCATGGCCACTTTTTTGTAAACGTCACCATGTTGGAGCATTTATGCATCTCTTGTAACACGACACGAGCCTGAACGCATGCCACCGAGTTAACTGAGGAGCGTGCGCTGGAATAGACCGTGCACTGGAATAGACAGTGCACAGGCTCTTTGTGATTTGCTTGACTCGCCAGAAAATGCCCCAGACAGCAACAACATTGCGCTTTCGTTATCTCGCCAAGTCTGTTATTAATTTCCAATAAGATTAAGACGGCCCTCTGCAGTCTCCCCGTTCCCAATCTAAAAGAGGAATCTCTCTGTCTTTCAGGGCCTGCGTGTGACGGACAGGGTACAGGTCTCTCAGCGGCACCGTGCAGACAGAGACGCTGTGCTCTGCGTGACAACTGCAGCGAGATCTAAATGTTCAACCGTGCGGTTACACTTCCAGCGTTTGTTGTGTATAGCGTGACTGTCTCCGCCATTGTTGCGGCACGTCTGAATCAGGTCATGAGGAGTCAACAACAAAGTGAAAGTGTTTGAATAACCGGTTGGTGAAGCCACGGAGAAAAATGACTAACCTTCACACGGAGAGCCCGAGTTCTGTTCCAAACAGACCATAAACACACGTAAACCTATCCTTTCCTGTCACTGTCCACTGGGAGGTTCATTGTGCACTCCCTGCTGAGTAGTGGTTTTCATCCAGTTAAAAGTAATTAAACATCACATTTCTAAATAATAGTAATAAAAAAAAAACCCTCACATTATCCTCTCACAGAAAAGGAACTGGGTAAATAGTTGGTGTTACAACAAGAAAAGGTTCAGCAGGTTAATTCAAATCGTTAGCGGGAAAGTCAAGTGGATGGATACAAACCAAATCAAGCTCAGTATGTTACAGGAGTGGTCACTTCACAGTGTGACACTATGTTCAGGCATACATTCATGGTTTGGTGTTTTTTTGTTTTAAAAGAGCTGAAATCTATAAAAGTCAAAGTCCGCCTGCGTTTAGAGGCAACGTCTGCCGCGGCGAGCAGAGATGGGGTGTATGATATTGCGATCAGCCTCGATAACAAGCTTTATAATCACTCACTTTCATCTCTCCATACACATCACTAGCTGAGATAAAAGATGTAGAGAGCAGCTCTAATTATCTTGGATGACTTTGTGTTCACCTTTGGCTGTTAACTTCCAGCACAAGCTCTGTGATGGAAGTTAGGACGCCAGTTTGACATAGGATGAAGGTATATAGCCCTCGTCTCCATTGGCTCTAAGGACTCTCATCCATCCGTCGCCTTTATCCTCTTCCATTATGCTCAATAGCTCTCCCTCTGTAATGGAAATGGTGCCCTCGCTGTTGCCTGCACACAAACACCCAGGTAAGAGATGTATAAAAGGCTAAATGGAGACCTATTTATGAACAAGTTTAATGCCAGTCATAAAATTCACCTTCAAAGCTGTACAGAGCTGTGCACTGGCCAATGGGACTTTCTATCTCATCGAACTCTTCATCGAACTCTGCGTAGATGTTCGCATCCGGATCATGCGTTACCCTGCTGGACATTCTCGTCCTCAAAGAAAAGAAAAGACGTGGAATTTACCCAGTCTGTTCCACTTTAAGTGTTCACATTTAAGAAGCGGTAAGATGACTGGTATCAGTGTCAAGTTTAAAACGTGAACATCTTCGATGGCCCAGCTCAAGTTTTAGTCACAAATCTGATCACCGAACAAGAAAATTAACAAGTATTTTCCATAAGTATAAATACGTGATTTCTGTCAGTTTTAGTTTTAAACAAGTTTTCGAAAGTTTTTTTTTTCTTTTTATGACAGGTGGTCTAATAAATTTCTTAAGTACTGTGCTATTTACATCAAGCTAAGCTAAGCTAAGCTAAGCACAGTCTCCTCATACGTTTCCTTTGAACTCAGGTCTTACTTATACGCTGTGTTGTTGTTGACGGGAATGGGCGATTCCTCTCCTCCCAGAGCTTCTGACAGCCACATCTGTCGAGAACCAACATGAAGATTTGAAAAGTTTATGAAAATCGCTCCAAAATACAGCACAGTAATAGCTTGCGTGTGCATATGTGTGCGCGCGATAACCTCGTATTTGGCGAGCTCTCCCCTCAGGCGGTTTATGTCCTGGGTCGTTTCCAGGATCTGAGGTTCCAGACTGTTGGGGTCTCCCATCTGTGGGTTGTGCTCGTACACACCCTTCATCTTCTCCAGGGCTTCACTGGGAAAAGTGATGAAAGGAGAAGAGAGAAGTGTTAATGTTGGGGGAATGTAAGTGCTGTTTAAGGAAGTTTCTCTTTTTGTGAAGCCTTGTTGAACTGCTGTTTTAAATCATTGCAAAGCTGTCGAATGGGGTCGGGGTCAGGGCTTGGTGAAGTTTTTTTTTTTTAATCTATTAATGGAGCTGACATGAGCACTAGGTACTATTATGTTCAAATAGAAAATAACCTTTTTAAGCTGCCACAAAGTTGGAAGTACACTATTATTTAAAATATGAAATTATGACTTTGCATTTCTATCTCTCTTATATATTTGCTGCTGTTCCGGCTTAAACAAGAAGCATGTGTGGGAGATATAGCCTCGGGCAGCCGCGTTCCATTTCAAAGTTAGTTCATGCACAAAGGAGCTCGCACTTGGCTCGGCTGTCTGTCACAGTCAAAAGCATTTTTCAGAGATGTCTGTCATATTGTTGCCGACGCTTTCACCTTTGGTCCTGTGCCTTCTGCAGATCTTTGGTGATATCATCAATCTTCGTCTGCAGCTTCTTCTTCCTCTGCTCCGGAGGAAGGTGAGAGAAATCTTCTGCAGGAGGTTGCTACACAAACACGCACAAAACACCAACAACAACGGAAACGCACACGCAAACAGTTAAATCTCCTGAGCATCAAGTATACAACAATTATATGAATTCTGACCACCGGCTGTCTTCATCTTTCCCACCTCTAGACAGACATCTTCACACGCACTGACAGGTTAATGCAGCAAATACAGCTTGTTAGTTAAGGAAGCGAGAGAGAGATATTCATAGTAAAAACCCACTAAATCTCAGCTCTGTAAGACTGCAGAACCAACAAGGCCGACTCTCTCTCCTGTGATGGCATACAAGTACGCATTTAAGTAGCGAAAAAGATTTAATTCATTACATGTAGAACATTTTAACAGACAATATGATGAAGAAGGACAGCAAACAAGTAAAACATGACATAGCCACAAATGCAAACTGCAGAATACTGTTTTATATTATATGGTTTTTGGAAGATGCCTAATCGGGAAAAATATGACCCTGTATGATATATGATGCTGGGATTTTCTTGTTGGTTTGGGTTCTTGGTTTACAAACTAAAATGACAAAGTCATTTAGACGAAGAGCTAGGACTTCTGTGGAGGCAGCAGGTGTTGTGTTATGCTACACTGGAAGGTAAAGTGCCAGCACTACTGATTTAAGGGTTTCTACTGATTCTACAGTAAGACAATAATAATAATGATATTGACACACCAGTTTAAAACAAATATGTTTTAAACTACTCAAAAGTAACCACTGGTTGCCGCAATGACTGCTTAAAATAGCTGTCACCATGCCTTAAATAAGAACGATGAGACTGAGACATTGCTGAAAAGAAACGTCTAATGAAGGAGAGCAATTAGAAAAGGTAAGGAGCTCCTTGTTTAATGCTGATTGCTCATGGATATAGGCACATGTGTTAATCTGGACTTTGGACTCTATTTTTGGGAACACCTGGTGACAGAAGGCAGCAACTATCAAGGTTGGGTCTTTACTGCTTTATGTGCACTTGTTATACGTGATAGTTAAAAAAACACTTTGGCTGTCTTCACTGTTGTTTGTAGAAACTGATTTAAAAAAAAAAAATACAAATGTTGTCTGACTCTGTGTGTATTTTTGAAGTGAATTTTCAGGTTATAATGTCATATTTTGCAACCATGAAGGTTTTTTTTTTGAAGCTCTTTCCTGGATTGGCTGGTCAAACTATAATATACATATGCTGTAAATATTATGTAAAATAAATCTTTAAATTACATTTATCTGAATTTACTTGAATTTATCAGCTTAAATGTTACATATCTGTATGTCACCACAGAGAGAGAAAATTCAGAGACCGTCCTCAATAGTAAAAAAAACACAAAAAAAACCAGCCTATTTTCCCATAAGATAACAGCATTTGATTGGGGGAATTAAAGAGTAACTGGAGCCACACTGAGAACCCTGCTTGCACTGCCCACTAGGACTTTTTCCAAACACCACACCCCACTGTGATTGCAGGTGTAATGTGATATCACTCATTTCCTTTCAGATCTCTTATCTAGCATAACCCACGCTGGTGCCACCAGTACTAATGCTGATAACAGCGACTGCGTTTCAAAACTTTCCATGTCCAGAATCAGTAAACGGACAGTAAACGTAGCGAGCTGCTGCTCTCAGAGAATCGGCTACAAAGGCTAAATCTCATTTAGGGTGATGCATCTAGAAATGAACTAGTATTGAAGACAACTGGTATCTGCAGGTTACACTGCACTTTGTGGTTTATATAAAATGATGAAATGATGTGCTGTTCAAATTTGCACTTCTCAGCGCTGGGTGGAAACAAATGACACTGGGTTACTAAATTCAAGTATTTAAAAACAGACACATGAATACATTTACAATATTGACAATAAAACAGCCATTCCACCATCAGAGGCTGAGGAATTCTAATAAAACTGAGAAATATTTTATTGAACTGATGTGACGGGAGCCCAGAAACAAGCCTCACTACCAGCCCACTCCCACAATGCAGCCCTGACCTTTACAGAGCTCTTTATTGTGGCAATTACTTATTTCATCACTTCCTTACTTGCGCCTTCCTTTTAAAACAAGCGCGTACTTACATAACTATATAATTAGAATGTCTTTATAATAGCGTAAATTAAATGGCATGTGGCTTTAGGAGCGCGGGGAACTGGTGTAGTTTGAAAATTACCCCACAAAGCGAGGCCTTGACAAAAGCGAAGCTTCCTTTCCCACGGTCAGTGATAAATGTTTTGAAAGCTGCACTCGCTCTCCGTCTCTCTCTCTGTACCTGGATACTGCCTGGAGCTACCAAAGGATTCAAAGGACCAGTTTCTATTCTGCTAACAGCACCTTTCTTCTCTTCTTCAAACAGGCTACTTGCTCACGCAATTATAAAGCGGTATGGCCATTCCAAGTATCTGGACAATGACAACATTCGTAATTTTGCCTCTGCACACCACCCCACAGTGGATTTTAAAATCAAACAATCAAGATGTGACTGAAGTACAGGCTTTCAGCTTTAATTTAAAGGGGTTTAGCAAAAGTATAGCATTAGATGTTTAAAAG
Organism: Benitochromis conjunctus; assembly: GCA_015052645.1. Lineage (NCBI taxonomy): Eukaryota > Metazoa > Chordata > Actinopteri > Cichliformes > Cichlidae > Benitochromis > Benitochromis conjunctus. The sequence continues at coordinate 11,587 of VOQK01018456.1, forward strand.
TTATAGTCATATAGTTCCTTATTTTTTAAGTCAGCCTGAAATCTGAAACCCTGTTTCCTCCCTTGAGATGCTCTTTAGTGCAGCCACATTCAGTTGCTGTTTGTTTGTGGGTCTCTGTGCATTCAGTTTTGTCTTCTGTAACTCAAATGCATTCTCTGTTGCTTTGAGATCACGTGACTGACTTGGGTATTGAGAAATATCCAATTTTTTTTTTGTCTTGAGAAATTCTTGGTTTGCTTTTACAGTATGTTGTTGGTTCTTATCTATCTGCTCTGTGAATCTGCTGAATCTGAGCAGAGAGTGTGGCTCTGGATACTTCAGAGTTCATCCTGCTGCTTCTATCTGCAGGCACAGCATCAAGAAACACTAGTTACCCAGTTCTGCTGGCAGCCTTGCATGCCCATACCATAACACTGCCTCCAACATGTTTGACAGATAATGTGGTATGCTTCAGATCATGAGCAGGTTTCTCTTCGTTAATCTTGGTTTCATCTGTTTAAAGTATTTTTTCCCCCAGAACTGTGCAGGCTCTTCTAGATGATTTGTGGGAAAGTTAAATCTTGCCTTTCTGTTTTTGAGTGTAACTAGTGGTTTGCGCTGTAAATGCTCTGTATTTTATTCAGTTGCATCACATCTCTTCTGGTTTTGAACTGAGAGTTCCAATAAACAACTAAACACAAGTTCAACACTTGGAATCAACTCAATTTATTATTAATCATAAGATAAAGAGGAAACAGCTCTCACTTGGCTATCTGTCACTAAGCTGGCCAACTGCTTCTGAGCCTTCGGAAAGAAAGAAATGGCTGTAATTCAAAAACACTTAATGCCATACTCTTTTTTTTTTTTTAAAGTAAGGGATTAATTAAAAGTCTGCATTTCAGTCACATATTGGTTTTAATTTAAAATCGTCAGCTGTGATGTATTGAGGCAAAATGACAACATAAAATTCACCTTCACAGCTGTACAGAGCTGTACAAAATGTGTCGCTGTGCAAATACTTATGGACCTAACTGTAGTTCATATACACATATGATGATTGGAGGAAATAGTTCCCATCAATGTGGAAGGAGCTCTAGTTTACATATATACTTCTCAAAATATTAAAGGAACACTTTTTAAAATCAGAGAAAAGCATCAAGTCATTTAAACTTCTGGGATATTGATGTGCTCAGTTAAGCAGCAGAGGGGGTTGTTAATCAGTTTCAGCTGTTTTGGTTTTAAAGAAGTTCACAACAGGTGCACTCCCGACTCATTTTTTCACTTTGCTTATTGGGACGTCTTTGAATTCAGCACTCTGTAGGTTGATAATTTTCATTTCCATCACGCGATGTGGCATCCTTTCATTCCTAACACATTACCTAGTCCGTTACAGTATAGATATCCAGGGTGACTTATTTCCCCCATTGAGATCTGATGTATTTTCAAAGTGTTCCTTAGTTTTCTAAGCAGTGTAATGTATTGCAGCATCCCCCTGCAAGTAGTGACTGGAAGAGTTGGAGCAAGTACAACATCAACCAGCTATCCCATGACATTTTATTCCTGAATGACATGACTTGGAGCAGATGCCTCCCTGAGTCAGGAATCTAAAGCTAAGCAGGAAGTAAATTCCTTGCTTTGTAGAGGTCAAAGGTACTGAAAGCCGACTGAACTGTAGCTAAGAGCAAGAAAGTGGGGTCAGTCAAGAACAGAAACTGCCAAACAGAAGCAGATATGCCCCACAGCTGTGATGAGTGATCAAAATACTAAAAACTAAAAGGTCAGTGCAGCATTAATTAGTGTGGAGTTACTCCTTATATATCACTTCCCCTTGAAAAGAATCCAGCACCAGATCAAGTTCTACCAGGTCTACCCTCCATGTAGTGATCATAATTGTTACCATTTGCTTTTGAGCTTGCATTATCTAGACAGAAAGAAACAAAGACTATAAGACAGGTACACAACAAACATATGGCATGGGAAGCACAGATACAATATCAACAAAAGCTTGTGTACGTGAAACAGATTAGGACTGCAAAACAAGGACATGAACATGAAAGCAAGAGAGGGGATGGAGTGACATGAACTGACACAGGGCGTCACTCACCAAGCAACATTTGTTTAATATCTTTAAGGGGGACATCCTGAGTTTGACAGAGAGGCTGGGGGTTGGGGTGGGATAAAGGAGGAGGGGAAGATGGAGAACACAACAAGACAAGGTGGAGGAGCAAGGGAGCAGAGAATAGGAGGTATAAAATAACAATGGTAATGAGGAAAGAAGAAAGGAGAGAGAGCGAGTGAAAGAAGTGCACAGCTTGAAATAATGTGTGTAAAGAGGGACAGAGAGAAATATGTTTGGGGGCATGTCTGTGCAGCAGCCTGGAATCAGAATTGGCCCCCTAGGCAATGGGGTAGTGGGGTACGACATGAGTGGAATATGAGCAGAGTCTGATGTATGAGTGTGTGTGTTTGTTTGAAAATGCTGTTATAAAACTATGACAGCATCATTTTTGCAATTCTCGAGAAGGTCGACAGGAGCCAGAGTCCCGCACTGCATCGAGCACCTGCAGGTTTTCTGTTTCTAGAGTTTAACTTCAGTCTCGACATTAACTCTGTAAAAGTGTTGAGAGACTGACTAATGTTGTATTGTGAATGGACTTCAAATGGGATCTGCTGATGAAAAGAAAATACAGAATAAAGCTCTTCCTGCAGACTGCTGGATAATAGACCTTTTTCATAACTTGACACGTCACAGCAGGGAAAACGCAGATGCCTTAATGATGGCTGCATTCCACTTAGGGGAGGTCCTGCTTTTGTTCCATGCAGTGGCTTAATGGGACACTGAAAGGAAATGGGCTATTATTCTTTCCACCTGTGCTTTCTGTATTACAGTATAAAAAGTCATAAAGGTCTGCAGAGGAAAAAAGGACTTTTATCACAATTTCAGAGACTTGCAACACAAAAACAAACTGTCTGGTTATTTTTGTTGCACCGTTTCCACCTACTGCACAAGTTTACCTTGTGTTTCTTGCTGAACGGCCAGATCAGGCCGCGCACTTTTGGCGGGTTGAGGCTGGACTCTGAGGTTGCCGATTTAATGCCCTGGGAGTAGTCTTCAAACTCCACATCTGCAGGTGGCTCAAAACCAGATTTGTGCTGCTCGATGACCAGAATAGAGTCCTCCAGAAAACAAAACAAAGAAATAGACTCAGTCACATCAACGCAAAAAACGGGGACCTTAAAAGTGTTGGCACTGACACTGGATTTTTTAAGTGCCGTAATTATAGGCATTTAATCTTTTCATTTAATTATTTATTTTATTTTACTAATTTTACAGCTTAAAAGCAATGTCAAAGTCAAAAACCACCATTCCTTCCACTGGATGTTGTCTTCATACACTGGTCAGAAGTAAACGTATTTAGGTATATGTTTCCCCATTTGTAAAAACAGTGAAGAGGTGATTTTTTGTACAAGTGACTCATTTCCAATTTGTAGTCTGAAAGGTTTTTTTTCCCCCACTTGACGTTTTACATAACAGATCTGGATTCCCCAGACGTTAGAGATATTCTGTAGCTTAATAATTAGCTGTTATCTGTGTGACAGTCACAGAGAGTATAAAAGATGGGCGCAGCCTTGATGTCATGACTCATATCATCTTGGTTGCGGAAAAAACCCAACACAAAAAAACCAAACACACTCATTGGCTAACGGCTTGTGATTGGCAATTCGCTAACCAATATCGATGGGGTTTCATACCACAGATAACTCTGCATTTTGAAACACAATATGAGCAAAATTGATAAAACTGTTTAATTTTGTTTTATTCAAAATGACCCAAAACAAGTGACTGAGCCCACAAACTCAGCAGGAAAATGTTAACAGTGACGTCTCCAACAAAGTTTTGCTAAAAGTTGTGTTTTCGTGGATATGACACTAAACCTGACAGAAAAAAAAAACAAAACAAAAAAACATGACAAACATCTCACACTTGCCTGTTTCTCATTAACTTTTGTCCCGGCAGCAGAAATTCCTTCTAGACACTTCGAGATGATGGGCAGCACCTTCTTCTCGATATCTGAAAACTTGCCGTAGCCATCCGCAAGGCTCCGGATCCTCCGCTCGTCCATGCCTTGCAATTTCTGTTGACAGCACACATTAAAGAGCCTCCTTAGATTTCATAATAAGACTTGCCGCGTTTCCACAGTGACCACTTAAAGACATTTGAACTCACTGGATTATTGTCTGGTTTATTCTGACATATGTCATATTAGCTTTGTCCACTTGTGCTACATCGTCAATGAGTGTTTTTATGAATAAGTTTGTCTTACATTGAGGAGCTGCGGCATGTCGGTGTAATAGTGGAAGTTCTGTTCCTTGTTGCATTTCTGGAGTTCTGCCGCATAGTCGTTCCTGCACTCCTCTGCCGTGTGAGTGCGAGCATGGGCGTGCTGCTTGGCCTTTCAGAGTGAAGGACAGATGAAACGACAGAAACGAGAGATGGGAGGATAAAGAGACAGAAATGAAGAGAGACAAAACAAAATGCAAAGTGGAATGCAGGAATAGATGCACGGAGGTGATGGGAGGATACACAAGGAGGTGAGTGGGAGACAGAAAGCAAAAGTTCATGGAGTGAACACAAAATCCAAAAGTGGTAAAAACAAACTAAAAAAACGAAACACTGCTCAAGTTAAGCTAGCGCTAGTGTGTGTTTACTTTCTCGACATCGATTCTGGTAGCAGAGAGGTCGTTCTCCGCTTTCTCGGCTTGTTGTGAGGCTTTTTCCGCCTCCGCCCACTCCTTGGCATAGCGCTTCTTCGTCTGTAGGCACAAACACACACTTATTAAACTTAAACACAAACTTTATTTTTTAATAATTTCAGCCCTGGTACTATTAACAATTTAAAAGTGAAGGAACTGAGTTCTTCTTGAGATACTGAGAGTGAACTCATGGCCATATTTGACTGTGCCTTGGGTAATCTGTCGCCTGAAGAGTTACCAATAAATTATTAACAGTAAAATCGATTATAATCAGCAAAAATCGTGATAACATAAACTCTAATGAGTTGAGATGCAACATCTGTAGAATAAAGAATTACCACCAAGAATATCTTCATGATGAGGTACACTGTTGTGATCTGTTCAGCAACAACTCTGTGACTCAAACTAAAACCATGAACAACACAAGACTCACATTTTCTAGGTGCTTAAAGCTGCTCTCTAAATTCTGCTGGGCCTTCTTGACATCAGCCAGGTGCTGAGGAAGGAAGAGGATGCAATAAATGTCAGGCGGTTCAAGATGATGACGGCAAAGTGTGCAAATCAGTCTTTAACCTGCCAAACTTTCCCGTCCGCTCTTCTCTCCCTATCTCCCTCTCACAGTCACTTCCTCCTTCTCTCACCGTTTTCCGTTCTTGTTTAAAATCCTGAAGCTTCTTCATGAGATCAACACAGATGCCAGTCATCATGTTTTCAGCAATGAGCTCACGTTGCCCGGCGTAATCGTTTAGCTCGTTGAGGATCTCCTGGAACGAAGCATGGTTGCTAAATCTGCGAGAAGATGGCAAAGGGACAAAACGTTGGCTCCAAAGGTGAAGA
>VOQK01018461.1:4347-17505 GCA_015052645.1 Benitochromis conjunctus
AAGATTAACAATAATTGTTTCCTTTTAAGTGTTAGAAAAGCCAGTCTGTCACTTACATAGTCGTGGAAGGCCTTTGCCTCGCTGGAGTGTTCACACGTCTCTCTTCGGTCTGGAGCTGCACAATACAAATCCCAGAATACGCTGAAATGAAAGGGGGAGGGGGGTGCAGTTCAAAGGTTAGCAAACAGAGCAATACAAGCAAATGTGTAACAGCTATTCATAACCCATTCACACACTCTCACTATCTCCCTGGCGCTCTTAAACCACCTCTTACACACTTGAGCATCATTGTTAAGAGGGACACAATGCCAGTGTCGCCTCCTCAATCAACCTCTCACTCACTCAGAATACACACAGACACACACTTGCCTTACCATACTTGTGCACACCTCTTCACCTGCATCCATTTCCTGTCCCCACACTCTAACTGTTCCACTGACTTGGCTGACACGTACCAAGAGTGGGCCCAACTATTCATAAAGTTCCTTTTTCAGTGTGTTTGTGCATGATAAGTGGAATAGGGGATGCAAACAGCCTGTGTGCTACTCATCTAAGAGTTCCTAGCTGAATTATTTTTTTGTGCTATAACCCCACAGAAACAGCAAACTGACTAATGAGAGACCTGGTCATCTGCAACACTCACGTGTACATCGAATCCCAAAAATCTGAGTGGTTTCATCCACTCTTGCACTTCATATGAAGATAATAACAGTCCAAAACCTTCGTTTCAGATTGTTCAATAATGAGCTCCTGTATTTGAGCAAAATGAGTAGAATGGAGTAGATTATGTTGATCCCAAAAGCTGGCTTATCCTAACTTAGTGGCCTACCTTTAGAAGGTCAGTGTGAACACGTAAGCTACATAGCAGCACGTATGTTTTTTTTATTTGCTCTGATTATTTTACTAACAGCTTAAACAATGACAACGTGAACTCAAAGGAGGAGAAAACCCCCTGATTCATTTAAAATATACTTCTGAAAAGTTGGGAAATTCCTTCCATCACACTAGAAAATATAATTAGTCCACACCATTTTCAATACCAGGGGCGGACAAGTCGCCACAACACTGAGGGCGTAAGATTTGTATTAAAAAATAAAAATGAGCCTGTATTATTCAACTGCAGCGCATGCGTCTGACTGAAAGGAGGCAGGTTTTTGTGGGGCATTGCGGTACCTGTATCAGCTCACTGTGGACGAAGCAAGAAAGGAACGAGTGCTGGTACAAGTTGGGAAAAAAATGCACCTAGCAGCACTACTGACCAAAGTTAAAAGCTCAAGTGTGCAATAAAAAAAAAATTGATCTCAAGAAGATGCACTTCTTGAATGTTTACATAACACACCGGCATGTTTATTTTATTACGCCTTTCGAACCTTGTGAAAGAACGTTTTTAACTAAATAACAAATCAGACTTTTTCTTTAGATTCATACTGCCTTGCATGCTTTCAAACTATTATTCTCTACTTTCATTTTCTTCTCATTACAACATGTCCTTGGACTCTTATTGTTGATGTTGCCACAAACATCTCCTGTAACCTGATGTGCACCTGGAAATGTAACTACATGGCACATAAATGCAGACTGCAGCTATTGTGATCGGCCTGATCAGTACCAGTTTTTGAATGGATCAGTGAGAGAATAACAATTATCACCTAAATATGAGGAATCGTAATCATAGCCTCAATTTGAGGACTCAAAGAAGTCAGCAAATTGCAGGGGGGGTTCTGAATCTATCGGAACGGACACGAGGGAATGTACAAAGAAGTGGAAAAACTTCAGTGGCCAACATGTTCGCTTCCGAAAAAACCCAAACAAAACCGACGACAACAAAAACTGACCACACCAAAGACTGGGTAGGCAGGAGGGGAAAAGCCTCAGGATTTTATTTGTTTGTATCGTGGCTGGCACCGCATAAAACACTGGGACATGACCACAACGCAATTAACACCGTGCAAAAGCATGAATGCTTGCAACGGCGTTGGCCACTTACGTAGGTTACATCATAGGCTCTACAAAGATTCACTGAGCAGAGTCGCCTTTGTATGAAAGGTTGGTAAATGCTGTACTTGTACATTTTCAGCATTTTTTAATATGTTGCTTTGTTCTTTGTGTGGCACTAATTTTAGTATTATAAATCCTTAAGCAACAAGATGAATCTGTTCCAAATCCAAAGCCTGGTCTTGTGCCATGCACTGGTTATTGTTTTTCTTTTTAAATGTTCAGGATGTTCACAATTGTCAGCATTTTCATAAGTGTAGAAAATATACCCTGGGGGGTATAGCGGGTTTGTCATTTTGAACAACGCCAATCTACACACATAATCTGATTTATTTTTGTTGTATCTCACAACAAACAGTCGTCATGATGTCAGATAATAGTGCTAGCCATTCTGGTGACCTTGATCAATTGTTGAAATTCCTCCTTTGACGAGGATGAACGGTCCACAGTGACCTGACCAACAAGCTATGAAATTCTCCTTGTTCATCTCAGCCTAATGATAAACCCTCCCATTCATACAAATAAACTTTTAGCCACTTATGAGCTCAACAAAAGACCTCACAAGTGGACAAAAGTGGTGACATCACCACTTTTGGTGTCGCTGATCATTTTTATCGACTTCCTGGTGTGTTTCTGTCCAAACCCAGCATCAGCTTCAGCTGTTTTTACAGTGGTTCACTAGCAACAGTGCTCAATAACTCACTCTTATAAGGCTGTTATTCACTCTAAGCTAAACTTTTATTAGGAAGCGGTAAGAAAGTAAAATTTTCCCGTTAAAAGACGTGAACATGATCCAGCTACTGGTCAGTACTCCTCCAAATACTTGCCAGTCCTCTCATATTTTAAATCTAAGGTTTTGATAAACTATTCTTATATTTTTAAACAAATGTATTTGTATTTCACTGAACCAATAGCAGTGGATTGCATACACTTGTTATTATAATGAACATGGATTGTAGAGTCTGTTAAAATGCAGTTTTACTGCTCTAAATACTCAGCAGGGCACCAACCTGACACTGGAAATGGCCCCCATTAAAACACATGATTTTAAATATTCTCCAGTCATTTTTTGGGAATCACTTAAAAGCTTATACTGAACAGATTTTAACATCTTCAGTGAAAACTAAATGGTTTTAAATACCAAGAATGTGAAGAAGTATGAAAAAAACTGAAACTAAAATGTATTCTTCTGTGGTTGTGGTCCTCTCATTAGGTGTGCTGACTGTCAGAAAAATAAAATACTGCTAGTCTGCTACCGTTTCACTGAATTAAGACAATTCAGCAGCTTAATTTTCAGCTTAGATTTTCTACAGTTTGGCTTGTGTGTGTTTCCTTTTTAGCTACGTAAGCTTAAGATCTGTTTCAGTGTCGGTTCGAACAGCTTGACTCAATTCTCAGTCGTCTTAACTACAAGAGGACACAATGGAGGGGACTCAGATTAACATTAGAACCACTGTAATATTTACATCAACTGCATCCACAGGAAACCCACATACCAATAACAGGCTTAAATATTTCCATCCAAGTTTAAATATGTGGTAGAAAGAGAGAGAAAAAATATTGTTAAATGTGGGTTTTACAGTAAAACAAACATGGTTCTACCCGTAAATGTGAACCACAGGATGAGGGCAATCCCTCAAAACAAGTGAAACTGCTGATCAGTTCGTAAGGTATTGACCCTAAAGGTTAAACCTTAGCCCTGGGGAGAAATGATTGGGGGGTGGAGGTAGGGGTGGGGGGATGCTGTACACAAAGGAAGCTGGAATGCAAAGGGTTAATCTACCAAGAATCCCTCTCCCATGTGAACAAAGGGGAAAAAAGTGGGAGGTGGGGGCTACAAAGGTTGACGAGAGGGTGAGGAGGGTGGGGGGGTCCATTCCCTAACCATCTGGATCTATTGTTTCAGAATCGGGGGTGAAGGTTGGAGAGCTGGAGGAGGGGAGAGGCGAGAAGACAGGAAGGGAGGGGGTCACGCCCTCGGTGAGTCTGGTCAACCCCAAGGCTGAGACTCTGTCAGACCTCCCACCTCTGACAGTCACTTTAAATCATGAATATGGGCAAGTACCCTTAATTAAATTAAAAAGTGGCATTTCTCAAGCACCTTAACTTTTGAATGGTTGCATGTAGTGTGTGTTGAGTTTGTTAGGCTCAAACCTGGATTACAGCTGTTTGTTCACATTACAGTAGTGACTTATTGGGGGAGCAATACACAGCTTAAGACGTTCACTGTAAAATGTGTTTACGCAAATAAAAATCATACTCACTCAAAAGAAACAAGAATAAAAAGCAGCTAATGCTAATAATAGAAGAACTGAAAAGACCACTTACCACCACCATGAATGGAGGAATCCGGGGGGCTCCCCTAATGTAATATTCTTCTCCCATCGAATCTGAGAGAAGGAAAAGAAAAAGGGAAAGGAAAAGCAAGGGAGAAGAAAAGAGGTCACTTATGGCCACTAGAGAGGGAGGATTATGTCTGCAGGTCCGGAGGTTAAGAACACATAATCAGTTAGTCTCAAACTGTCACTGGTATTGAATGTGAAGATCGGCATCCTTCTGGCTCTGTGCATCACCCTCTTCCTCACCATCTTTCTTCTATTAGCCCCTGTACTCTTCCTCTTTTGGAATGTGAAGTACAATCATCATCTAGAGTATAGCTTATTAATTTACTTGCTTGCACCCAAATGGGCTGTCAGCAGACTTGAGACAATGTAGTTTACAATACACTGACTATAAACGGCTACAAATAACATTACTTCACCGCTTCACTAAGATCCCCTGGTTGGACAGTGAGCATGATCCGGTGTAACGTTATAGGATTTCCTTATGAAAAATTTATGCAACACCTTGCACCCTGTAATCATGTTTAGCATGTTTGCACTGACGATGTATGCCTGAGAGGGTACAAGCTGCTGTAAACACGAGCTACAGGAGCGATATATCGTGTAAAGCTTGGTAATGCAGGAAGCCGTTTTCCATTCATTAGTAACCAAGGCCAATGTTTCTGGTAGCATGTGCTTGAACACGAGTTGGTAAGGTTAAACTATAAGGGTGATTTTCAGGAATGACACAAAGAATGAAGGCATTTCTAAACCAACTGGGCTCGGTACAGCATAAACAAGCCGGTGTCATGGCTGCCGTCTTACCTCAGACAGGAAGGTCTGTGCTGATTTCTGTGCTCCCACATGTAGCAGGTATTCGTACACATATAACGCTAACCTGAAATGTAAAAGAAAAAGAAAAATTAGTGATATCTTTCAACATAATGTCAGACTCCTCTTTCTTCATCTTGCATTTTTAACAAATTACACAAAAAGAATGAAGATTATCTATCAACAGATCACTGATCGCTCAACTATGAAGAAGAGACAAACTATTTATTAAGAGGAAGTGGCAAGAGTGGCAAAAATAAAAGGTCAGGGAGGGTGAAGTCGTAAAAAACGTTCCTCAATCAACAGAGAAGTTGGGTTGACTAAATGTCAGTCAGATGCTGTTAGGATTAAACAGGAAGTACTTTCTGAAAGTTCAGACAGAGGTTCAAACATTCAGCCATCGGGCTAACCTATAATAACATCAAGTATCAACAGAAGACAGGACTAACAATGACCAACCTAAGATTTTGTTTGTGTCATTACATTTCTTTTCATTACAGTGAACAGTTCTATTAATACAAGTAAAAATCCCAGTATTACACTCCATACTATGCGTACATGCATACATAGTTGTTTGCAGAAAAACTGCTGTACATTTACAATTGACCTTAGATGGATTTCACTCTTTTATTGTGATTTTTTTTTTTTTAAAGTAATGCATGTGGCCTTGCTAAAGCATCTGGACATTTTGTCATAACCCCATATGTATCATGACACATATTGTTTAGTGCTTTCCTGATGTTTTTTTAAAACACTTAGTGACTAATTTGGCTCGTCTTTATAAAAACAAAAAGGGACAAAATAAACTTTTAGATCCTTAAACGCTTCCTGGACATTAGTTCCTTGAGCTCAAAGTTCCCGAGACTTGGAGCTCCTCCGTATTGTTATCTTCACTTTATTTCGCGATGGCTGTAAAGTCGCTGAAGGAAAACAAAAGCTCCTGTGACTGAAGCTCTACAGCACCTCTGTTCCTCCAAGACCATAAATCTCACTTAAACATTCTGGGACTCCAGGTGGTCTGTATAGTTTGCTATACTTTACTGCTTCTGTGAATTTTATTAAGCCTAATTATCCAAACTCCTTTAATCACAACAAAACCTAAAGACAGTCAGACTCTTTGAAGAATACGCTTCTATTCAAAGCACCACATACCAGCAGAAATGGCTGCACACGACAGGCATTCCCAATAGTTTCAACAATATTTTAAAAGCTCTTGTCAAACTTTTCAAAATCGCTGCTATTATAACAGGCCAGCAACACTTGAAAATGGCAATCCACCAGGGTCTATTAACAGACAGACAACCATGCTGTGGAGTAGGAAACCCCCACTGGCCCAACATTGTACTCCTAACTCCTTCACTTAGTCATGTTTAATAGGCTGTTAATGGACCATCAATCGACCAGCAGCGTGGATATGACAGTGCCCCGTGTGCCCAGAGCAGACAGTCCTCTGACAGGCCAATAAGGTCCTAATGAGAAGGACAGTAGCTTAGTGTCATAGTCCCTATCATTAGTCGATGAACCGATCAATGAGACATGATTTTGAGATAATTAGGATGTTGTTCGGTTTGTTTTCAACCACTGACAGCTTTTTCTGTTTTCATTTCCAAAGTTACTTCTTCATAAGATGAAATATCTATTAAAACACATTTAATGCATTTAAGTCTCTTAAGAAGATACTAAAGAGGAAGTCGATTAGTTCTATCAGCATGCAATGAAAAGAAAATAAATAAAGACACAGTTTAATAACCGCTGAGGTTGCAAATACTCAAATTACCCTTAGGTTTGTGCATAGCTGTGGTCCTGAAGTGCATATGGACTAAGATTAAACCTTGGGGTGCGTCTATAAAAAGAAAATTAATCCACCACTATTATTAGGACCATCGACTGGAGGCTCAGAAATCATTCGTCAAATGTTCTCAAATGTTTAGTCTGGACGCTTCATCTCTTGGTCACAATTTTGTAAATGTAAAATTTGTTCTGACTAATCAGGACGTCTGATAGGACGACCCTGTGATCTGGGGATTGTGAAATACACCCACCATAACGGTTTTCAAATTTGCTATTAACCAATCAATGAAGCTGATGAGTGCATATCGTACATTAGTCGAGTGCTGGCTTTGTTTTAAACTTCACTCCATCACCATAATGTTATTTTTTTATGATATATATATTTTTTCTTTTTTAATTTAAGTCAATTTGAATCCTTAGATTAATTTTTGTAGTTATTATGAATGTTAAAGTTACTGGACATGCCACGTTGTTGACTCTCTCTTCGATGGCATTCTGTCATTCGGATACAGCTTACCTGTTTTAAGTGAAGTAACAAATATTGGCCAACTGATCCTGTCCAACTATTTATTATAAATAATAAACTTGCTGCCTGTGCTACACGTCTAAATGTGTGCAAGTGTCTGACCCGCTGTCTGACGCTGCAAACAGACACTTTACGTAAAGTTAAAAGCGAGAACTTCTAGAAACAGCTTGAAGCAACTAACTTGAGCTCCTGTACATGTTTTGTCAAACCCCTAGATTACTGTTCCCACTTAAAAGTAAAAGACTTACTTAAAGCTGTAACAAAACTTCCTTAGGTGAACCTGTGAAAGGATCATTAGCAGTTGCCTCCAGCTGCTTCTGTCTGGAGATGACAGAGGGGCTCACCCTAGTCCCGTTCAACGGCATGCGACAGCCCTCGTGGACATCCCACGGTAAACTGTAGGTTTTTACAACCCTTTTTCCATTTTAAATATCAAAATCATCTGACTTGATTATAAAAAAAAAAACAAACAAAAAAAACTGTTTAGAAGCTCAATAAAAGTATAAATTTGGTTCAATTAATGATTAATTGTGGTGTTTAAAATGCATCCATGGGACATGCTGACAGGATTATGATTTTTTGGGAGGGATATTCGAGCAGCCCCAGTAACGCAGACACAGAGAGCAGCTGTTATGCTAAAATGTTAAGAGCAGGCAACCCTTTTTTCTCCACCATCTTACTGCTGTTCAGTGCGACTTGAAAAAAATGAAGTCTTTTTGCAAGCTATGACACAAAATGCAAGAGAGACACGTGAACTAGACCTACCTACCTAACTGCCATTGTGCTAGTATTCAGAAATATCCAGCGTTAGCTACGTGGATGTTAAACTGCGCTTGCTTCCTTGTTCTTGTCCCTTTCAGGAGTACGTTTTGCAAATCATCTTAGGCTATAAACACAATCATGTAGAGCATTCGTCTTTAAACTAATAGCCTGTACTCATGGACAAAATTAAATAGATGCGCTTAAAATAAACATCCACATAGTAAAGCAATGAACAAATTCCCTGTGACGTTAAAGGCTTAATAAGAGAAATGAAAAGAGAAAAAAAAAACTGTCATGGGTTACGTTAAGAGATATGATCTGTGACTGACCTGTTCTTACTACGAATGGTATGCAAATGTTTAAAATATGCATTGTTAGTATGCAAATGCAGTCTGTGAAAGATATGAATAGGCAAATAGACAGTAACAGCAGTGATGTTAGTCCCTACATGTTCAAACCTTGTCCTTCACGAGAGAACACTGGCAGAAGACATTTACGGGGCCGATTTTAATGCATGTTCCTTAAGAGTTAAGCAGGACACATTATGAGTATGATTTAACACAAGATATCAAACTGAAAGTGACAAATTCATCATCATCCATGACCAGCTTTGAATGTAATATATTTTAATACATATATACACATGCACATAACCATCAATACACCCGTTCACCAACATTGCAGGTTTTGGGTCCAACAAACTTCCAAGACTGCTCACAAAATGCTGTTATAAGCTTACAGAGACTGTAAGCCACCTTAGAGGCCTGCTTGCCACTATGGGTGCTCCTCAGTATTTAAATGGGTCGACACAAGGCACACAACCTCCTGTCCTCTTGACCTGAGCTCAGTACTATAACACGCACTGTAAACTAGCGCTGCAACAAGTTGGAAATTCTGGGTCAGAACTAATGATTGAAATAATTTAGCCAGTGGAAACCAACTTGTTTTTGTCATTTTCCATTGTACCCTTTGTGTCAGGTAGGCAACGATCTGCTTATTAATCATAAAGTTTCCAACTGCTTTTGAAGAAGCTCAAATTCTGCGTGAAACTTATGAGCCTGGATCCCAGATACAAGGACTGCAAACTGTAAATGTAGTCTAACAAATGGCAGCAACAAGGCTAATATCAGCAGATACCAAAGTTTGGACAATAAATTGGTACATTCCTATTGGTTGCTACTTTGAGCAGATTTTAGTGTTCTGCCTGGGTGGGAATTTCAATACAAGAAACATTTTGCAACTACCCAACCTGTCTTAAAAGTTAAGAGAGTGAAAATGAGATCAAGAGAGAACAGAAACTGAAAGTTTCTTTGTAAACACACATCCCAGCTGCAGACACGGTTTTCAGTCAACAATAATGACACATATGTTGCATAAGGCTTTAAACTATTAACGGGTCAGTCCAGGTTGAATATGTATAACAAGTAGTCCTGCACTTCATGTGTAAAGAGATAACAGTTTCAAAGTGCTGGTTTCTCGGCGTATATACAGTTGGCTGCTGACCTGCTTGGAAGGTAATAAATAACTGAGGGTGTTTCCCTTTTGCAGATAGTCACAGAGATAAGAGCACATAAATGAACAGGCAGACATATCGATGAACAAACAAACAAAGCACAACTGGCCTTGACTTCTTCGCAGAAGAATTCATATTTTGAATGATATTCCATGGTAAATAAATCTCTCGTAGTGCACTGATCTTTCAAAAGAAAGAAACCATCCCGAGTGCAACCACTTAATTCAAAACAGACAGCATGGCAGATTAGTTGTTGTACAAATAACCAAAGCTCTTATGAGGCTAAAGGCTGCACTTCTGCTGAAACACAAACACACACACACAACACACGAACACTTGACCACTTTAGCCAGGGGAATCTGACCACTTTCTGAGGCTCCTAGCAATTTGTAGGTCACAGAGCTCTCTGTGACCGCTGGTGTAGAGTGTAAGTCACTGCCACTTGCAGGTCAGTCTAGCATTGAGCCACACACAAGCACCTACAACACATACACACACACGCCATGCATCACAGAGCTTTCTACCTCGGCACCTCAACACCTGCAGATTCCTTGGATTTCAAACCAGTTTTAAATATTTTTGAAATGCCTGGCAAAAGCTCACAGGAAGCTTTAGGATACAGCAAGTGCTTCAAATATTGATACCGTCTGCATGTCCCTGTACACTGCAGGCTTACAGGCTTGCTCAATACACGTGCATCCTTACATAGGAGTTGTGACTGGAAGGAGGAAACAGGTAAGGACTTGGTCTTACGTCTGGGGATGGGAGGTTCACGATGCAGATGCCCCCCAAGAGGCCTTCGATGAATTTTTTATGTGTGGTGTGTATGTGTGGGTTTTTTTTTTTTTTGTGTGTGGGCTGCAAGAAGGGGCGGCTTGTGTGTGCACCTGGCCTACTGCATTATTAAAGCTCAGAAGCTTGCACATAGAAAAAGGAAGAGAAGTTTAAGGTGAGGAGCCACTAGCGGTTGGTGGAGTAAAGGGAGAGACAAAAAAAATGGCTTTGACTGGAACAAAAACGGGAACATGCCCAATATTACAGTGAAGGGAACAGCGGGTGGTACAGGAGATCAGAGAAGCAGTCAAGTAGCAGTGTGTGATATTATATTCATCAGGGGAGGTTAAAAAACTGAAGCAACACTTTTTCTGCCAGTTTTTAAGGTTGTGCGTCCTCCACAAAGCTTGAATCGCACGCTTCTTGGTTGGCATTCTCTCTCCTGATTTGAGAACATTTTTCTTCCTCCTACCACTTCAGGTGAGGTGCCCTTTGACCTCCCTGCCCACTACGCTCTTATACATTTAAAGATGGGACATCAGCGGGTGCATAAACTCACGTCCACAGAGAGAGAAATCTCCCTGATGTACACGGCCGGCACACCTGACATCCTGCCTGAGGCTCCCGACAAAACCCCCTCTTTAAACATGGATGAGCCTGCCCACCATATCTCCCTCTCTTCTGTCTCCTTCTTTCTCTTCTGTCTCTCTCAACTCTGACGCAAAGCTTAGAGCAGCTGCTTCAGTCTGTCTCAATAATTCAACACTGAAGTGAGGGATGAAGAGACTGAGGAGCAGCAGTGGATGGGGAAGTGAGAGTTGGGAGGCAGATGGAGAAAAGACGGTGTAAAAGCCACGCACAGAGGAAAAGAATAAAGCAGATGGCTTCACGAATGACAGAATAGGAGGTGTGGGGTAACGTGGCGCCTGCTGATCTTCATGCAAACATTCACGCAGTCTCACAATTTGGTCCCACTTCAGCTCAGACCGGTCCGGCAAGTCAGAGCTGGATGTCCAACTCATCCGCTGTAAGGACGAATCGATAAGCATTGACCTGTGTGAAAGCTCTTCCCTCTTCCTTTTTCTTCAGCAGGATATTTAACCGTAATGAAACCGACCCCACTGTGGACCACTCGCAAAGCACAACACTCCCAAACTGTTAAATCTAACCAAAGTTGAACGAATCTTAATAAATGTCCCAAAGCGCTTTGCTAGCTGTGACTTTCAGGAAAGGAAGTTCACTGCAAAGAAGGGTGTCTTCTATTTCGGAACCAGTGCACAGGGGGTTTCACAAATCTTTTTGAGACTAACGTGAAAGCTCCGAGGCTCGCAGGAGTGTTGCTAAACGTGCGGCACGTATCTTCAGAGCGAACAACAAGGCACCGAGGCAGAGGCACACAGACAAAGGGTTTGGAGGGCTACAGCTACAGCTAGTTTCCCAACAAAACAAAAAACAACCAGTACAAAAGGCCCATGTGGAAATCCTACGGTTAAAAAAAAGAAAGAAAAGCGGCGGCATTTTAGCGAGCACTTTGTCCCCACCGGTGCTTCGCACAACTCGGGTTGACTGCAGAAAATCTGCACGGGCCACAAAAGTTAAAGTGAGGCGCAGCTCCCCTTTACGCGGAGACCGCAAGCGGCTGTTCGCTGGCCGAACACGGGCATGGCTACAATGTAACCAGTCTCGGTTTTTGGAACAATTCTCGAGCACGTTCCGCTGCTAGTTTGTAACAAAGCCCCAAACAGCTGTATTCTATTTATACCTGCTGCTTCAGCGAGGCGACACAAAGCATGCTAGCTACGGCGTCGCTCCAAATGCATTGTTCCTCACACTGTGGGGCGAGGGGCAAAGAGATGGACGTGGGATCCCCATCAATGCCCCCGAGTGCACGTTCAGACATTATCGCTGGAAGCACGTGTAGAAAACACTCCCTGCAGGTAAAAGTGGACCAACTTTAGTTGCTCAAACTGCAGCCTCTTGCTCTCTCTTTTTCCCTTTTTTTTGCACTTGAGAGAAAACAAGAAAGACAAGAGTGAAACTGGCAGTGCAGCTAGCCACTTGGGCTAACTTAGCAGCCATGCCTGTAGTTGGGAGGATGCATAAGAAGAAAGGTAGAGGCACGAGTACAAACAAAGTGGCAAACACGAAGAATAAAGTAGCACAGCTTTAACTTGAAGTAGCCGGTATATTTTAGAAAAGAACTCAGGTAACATGCGTGACTGCTGAAGTGACTGAACTGCTCCACATCAGTTAGCAAGTTGAGCCACCTTAGCACACTTCTTTACTGGATTTCAGTTGTGACAGTGCAATATTGTACTTACTTTTCTCTTGCTTGGCTATCGGAGGGGACAACAGCTCCTTTTCCTTTGCCGTACATCTTGGAGACTGTTCTGATACTTTATTTTATCCCACTCGACACCTGTCAAAGAAAGCTACCAGGAAAACCTACTATCTCCATAGCTACCTAGTTAGTGTTGTCTCCCTATCTCTCCCTTGCGCTCTCTTTGCTCCGGTTTCCTTTTTTTTTTTTTTCTCTACATCCCCAACATTGCCCACAAATCAGGCAGGGTTTCAGCCGGGGGGAACTTGAAACAGTCCGCTGGTGGAGCGTTTTTGTTTTTTTTTTTTCAATCGCTGTTCCTGGA
>VOQK01018461.1:31742-44374 GCA_015052645.1 Benitochromis conjunctus
CACCATCCCCCATCCTTCTGAAACACTGTGTGTTCTGCCACTCTCTCACACACACCCACAGATGCACACACACAGAAACTGGTGCTTTACCTCCCCTAGGAGTTGTTCTTAACTCGCTGACTGAGGCACGCTCTGTGTGCATTTTTGTATGCACGTGTCTGTGTGTCTGCGTGCGCGCACGGGTGTTAATGCGGACCGTGCATGGGGGGTGGGGGTTAGCATGTTTTTGTGCGTCTGTGCTGCTGACTCCACACATGATCCCCATTAAAGGCTGGCGGGAATAGACACAAATACACACATATACACTGCACACACGCACTTTCATCTGCACTGCACACACAATTTCATTGACACACACATACACACATGCTCGCGTGCACATACAGGTACATGTGCGTCCGAACGCACACACGCACTGTGGGGTTCTGTGGGGCCCGATCCCATTTCACCCCTGAGGCTTTTCCACCAACAAGGGGCCGATGTTGGAATCGGTTCCTGAATTTTTTTGTGAGCATTTTCATAGCAATAAAAGCAGGTTCTCAAACATGAAAACTGTCCTTGTTCCGGCCACTTAAACCTGCTTTTCTAAAGCCACAGCAACACCAAGGATTGGGGGCGTAGGGGTGGGGGTGATGTCATCACTATGTAAAACCTAACATCATTCCTAGGCAACCACAAGTGTCCTAGGAAACCAGATGTGTTGTGCGCATAAAGGAGAGTTTTGAGGCTTGGGTTTAGTAAATATGATAGAATGAACAGTAAAAGTGCCATTCACCAGCTTGCTAACGAGGCTGATGCTTCAGTGGCAAAAGTTTACAAAAAAAGACAGGAAATGACTAAGAACAAACCCAGACTCTCCAGAACAATAGAAATACAATAGAATACATCACGAGGGGCCACGTAGAAATCAACAGGTGACCACAGATATAACAGTGGAGTGAATATTAATTTGCTCATTTCTGTGGTGAGACATAGACAAGCGGATAAAATGACAGTGGAACTGAACCGCTGCATTTGAAACAATCATTCTATTGACTACCTGAGCTCATTCTTACATACTGTTGCCAAAAATTTCAACACAACCGTGCTGTGTGTTTTCTTGGTTGATGTGTGACAATGGCTCCTAAAGAAATTTGGAGTCGGGTTAGGGTCAGGTTATTTGCACTTTATCAAGTTCAGAGTGGGAAAATTCCTTTTGCTGCTGCAGTTATGATTAGATTAGCCTGTGTTTTAAAACGATTGCAACACTAAGCGTGCTCCTGGGAGATTTATCTATCTCCAATAACAACAACGATTGGAGACACACCAAGAGTCAACAGATGAAACTAACATTGCATCCCAAACCGAAGAGAACACATGCGCTACTTAACTTGTTCAACTTGACATAATTGATATTGAAAGCATTTTCCTCTGGTACAAGCTGGCTCTACGAGATTTGTTACTCACATATAATAAAACGCACACAAGTTGACACACTATGCATTGGTATTTATGTGAACACAATATGGTTCTAGTTACAAATGAAATTGCTTCAACAAGAATCCCACCATGAGCTGGAATAAATCCTGTCTTTATATATCAAGGAAAATATTCTGTTTTGACTCCACGCCACCTTTTACTGTCGCTTTTCACGCGGTCTTCATCTTGTCGTGAAAAGATAAGAAAACCTTCTGATCTAATTACTATCAGAAAACACGTGACAAATGATCATTAATAATGGTGTCATTATGTCAGTGACTGGTGACTGAATGTGCAGCAATTGACACACACAAACTTTGGTTATTTGTAAAATCAGGTCTAGGAAATGTCCAAAGTCACTCTTTTTCACGTGTCTCACAATAGGAGATAATCAGGTTCAGACTTGTGCTCACAACAGGAAATGTATTACGGGTGGTTTAGGAAAGAGAGCTGAAGGAGGCAGTCCACATGATGCCCACTCACTATTTGTGAATGCAACAGGGTATTCCCTGCGCTATTTGCACATGGGCTGCAATGCAATATCACATGGACTAAAGACTAGCTAATGTCCAATCTAACTGCACTGGACATTTGCACTCTTACAATGCAAATGTCCCTCAGGGTCTCTGAGAGATGCCTGAACAACAAATTCAGAGCTTCAGACATACAGCTATGGCCATAATATTTTGGATAAAGACACCGTTTTTGTAGATTTCCCTCTCTACGCCACCACAGTGATGTGGTAACTGATTGTGATGTTGAGCAGACTTTTACCTTTAAATCAAAGGGGTTTACAAAACATTTATATTAGCTGTTTAGGAATTGCAGCAATTTTTATACACAGCTCCCTTTTTCAGAGGCTGAAAATTTATTGGACAATTGACTGGCAAGCAATTTCATGGCTAAGTGAGGCCTGCTCTCTTGTTACTTCATGACAAAGAAAGTAGACAATACCTGAAGTTTATTTAAAGTGTTGCATTTGTATTTTCTAGTTTTGTACTGTAGTTTTAAATACGAAGCCCAAACAGATGTCAGAGCAAGTGAGGAAAGACCATCGATGGGCTGAAAAAGAAAAAGAGAAAATAAACCTTTAGTGGCCAAATCAACAATGTGGTACATTCTTCAAATGAAAGAATACCAAAAGGCCTGAAAGGCCACATAAGACAAGTGATGTGTGTGATGACAGAATTATTTCTATGGGAAAAACAACTTCACAACAGTGAGCCAAGTCAAGAATGCTCTTGACGAGGTAGGCGTATCTTGTCAAGATCGACAATCAGGAGACGCCTTCGTGAATGAAAATATAGAGAGTAACTACTGGCTACAAGAAGGCCAGAGCTTGCCAAAAAAACATTTTAAAAAACCCCTGCACTGTTTGCGAAAATTCTTTAGATAGATGAAACCAAGACTAACAAGACTAAACCAAGACTAAATTATGGAGTAAGAGAGAAATCATTCCATACTGTATGTTAAACATGGTGGAGGCAATGTTATAAGATGGACATGTATGGCTGCCAGTGGAACCAGTGTTCATTCACAATGTGACTGCTGAAAGAAGCAGCAGGATAAAGTCAGAAGACTATAGGGGTATACTCTCTGCTCAGATTCAGCCAAATTCTGCAAGACTACTTGTATGGGTTTCACGGTGCATATGGATAATGATCTAAAGCCTATTGCAAAAGCAACCCAAGAGTTTCTCAAAGCAGAGAAATAGGATAGTCTTCAATGACAAAGTCAGTTGATTTAAGCCTAATAGAACATGCTTTTCAGTTACTGAAGATAAAACTTAATGCAAAGACATCTACAAACAAGCACCTGAAGGTGACCTGGAGAGCAGCTGAAAAAAAGGGATGGTAACTAAGGAGTACACAGGGATCAGGGCAGTGGTCTCTCAAATTCCTGTACTCTAAAACCAACAATAAAAGACTATAAAAACAAACCAGGGCATTAAAAGTAAAATTCACAGAAAGCAAACTAGCAGCCCAACAGTATATGGCTGCAAGAGTTTTAAAACAAATCCTTTAAAAACCATTACGGCCATATAGTAGCTGTATACTCTTTCGTGTATCTTTCGTCAACTGTAACTCACTGTAAGTCTCCTGTTGCTGGATATGGTATCTCCTTCATGTCCGGCGCTGGTTCCAAGAAACAACTCCATGATGTGCCCTCCATGGCTTCCCAGTCCCAGGTTTCCCTAATCGCTGTTTGTGAACTCCATTTTGCTTCTTTCCCCTTTCTTTGCGGTGCCTATCCTGCTATGCTGAACCCTCGTGCTGGCCTCTCGTCTCTATTTTTTAAAAGGAGTTTCAGGGCAGTTTTGCCTCATTGCCTTAATTGAGGAGTTGTGAGTAGGAAGTATCACTAACAACAAGCTAAAATTACTTCCACCATTTGACATGAGCACATCAAGGGAGGAAACACAGCATTTGGTGATGTCCATGGCTTCTACTACTTTTTGCACTTTTTTTGTACTTCAGTCACATCTTGAATATTTGATGGAAAATCCACTGAGATGGTCTACAGAGGCAAAACTAAAAAATGGAGTCTTTGTCCAACAAATTACGGACCTAACCGTAAGAGACTGGTTTAAGTTTTCATAACTGAGAAGTGCTACCAGTGCCAGAAGAATCACTGTCTTAATAACAGCATGCACTTGTGGCCATGAAATGCTCTGATCAAAGCCAACTATAACTTGTTGCAAGCTTGTGTCAGCTTTAAACCCCATTTATATTGCTATATGCAATAGCAGGAGCCATTGAATGTACTTAAAATCTGTAATTATGTCTCCAGTACTAACCTATTCAATATTTGGTTTGTTTTTTAGGATACATTGAATTATTTTAAAAAAATCTTACAGTTTCTACAAAAATATTATAAATCCATATTAATGCTGTAGATTAAAAAAAGGCGACTCCAAAATATGCAGGATGTGTTAATAATGTGATACCAAGGTGTCACAGGTATGGCAAAAGTTTGCACCATGTTTCAGCATGCTAATATTTTATTACTCCATTACATTTTGCATATGCTCCATAGGATTTTAATAAGGGAAGTTGTATATATTTTATATTTATTCAAGTTTGCATCCAAAATTCCTCTCAATGACTCAGCAGTCATCAGGAAATACAAGCGGATCTACCCTTTGTACGGAATACTGGTCTGGATTTTGACATTTCACATTTGTGCCATGCTATATCATATCCTTACATCAGTGTTACAGCTTTTATTTCTGCTTGGATCTAGGTACGATAGTTACTTAATTTTTTTATTTTTTGACTTTGTGTCAAAGGGATTTGTTCACACTGACATTACAACACACCGCACCACAATGCATTGTAGATCTTTCTGTTTGGACTCAGAAATCTTTTGGGCAAACTATCCAGCTGTGATATTCTCCTGTGGTCGTCAAAAAAGTCATTCTTAGAGAAAGGAAACAGGAAGAAAAGGCCGAGGTATGCCAAATTACACAAGAAGTGGACCGAAAATCAGTGGCAACAGGTCTTAGTGAGGAATCCAAATGTGAAATTTCTGGTTCAAATCATTGTCGATACATACTGAGAAGGTCTGGAAAGAGGTACAACACTGAGTGTCTACAGCCATCCCATCTGTAAAAAAACAGTGGAGGCTCTGTCATGTTTGGTGCTGTTTTTCAGCCAGCGGTGTTGGAGAAAATTGATACAATTACAAATGCTGAAAAGTAGATCTTGATCCACCCTGCAATACCATCTGGAAAGCATCTGATTGACAATGGCTTTATTTTTCAGGACAACAGTGATTCCATAACACACTGCCCATACAATGAAAACATAACTGGATAGAAATACATACAATGGAACCCCATCAGTCATGGATTGGCCTCCCCAGACGCATTCTTTAACATTACTGAAGCAGAATAAGACCAAAGAAGAGCTTTGGATGTTGTCTTTAGTATCACAGTAACTGCAACCATTGGTGGCGCAGTTTAAAACTCCTGCTCAGGACTGAAATTCTTCCCCACACATATACCGGATTTACAGGAAGCGATACAGCATGCTATACAGTTACTGTTTGCAATCTTATTGCTTTGATATCAGCCTCATTATTTACTCTTTCTTGTAATACCTTATCAGTGCTGCAATAAGATAGTGAGCACTTGACATTTCGTACTGCTACCGTTTTACATTAAAAACATTCATGTAGTGAAATATGGAAACAGGAAATCCAATGTATTAGTCACTGACTTTTACAGTGATCGTAAACACCATCTTTTCATTCTTTACAGCGTACGTTGTAATTCTGTTTGCTATAGGATGCTGCACTTTTTGCTGCCAGTAAACACTGGTATCAGACAAGCACAAATCTATTCATCCATCCATTTTCTACTTTTCTGGGCTGTGTGTAACTAGGCGGATAAATAAAAGCTTAAATACAAAACTATCCAGACTTACAGCTGTCATTACTATACGGCATTATACACTCGCTGGACACTTTATTACATATACCTTGCTAGTATATCCTGGTACTGTTGGAACTCTGTGGCAGTGATTCAACAAGGACAAGGTGTTGGAAACATTCCTCAGAGGTTTTGGTCCATATATTTGTCCGCTGCACGTCCAGCTGCAAATCTCCCATTCTACCACTTCCCAAATGTACTCTACTAGATTAATATCTGGTGACTGTGGAGGCCATTTGAGTATAATGATCCCACTATCATGTTCAAGAAACCAGTTGGAGATTATTTGAGCTTTGTGGCATGGTGCATTATCCTGCTGGAAACAGCCATCAGAAGATGGGTGCACTGTGGTTATAGACGGTCAGTAACAATACTCAGGTAAGGTGTGGCATCAAAGCAATGTTTAGTTGGTACTAAGTGTGCCAGGATGATGTAAGTCACACCATTACCCTGCCAGCAGCAGCCTGAATCATCGATAGAAAGCAAGATGGATCCATGCTTTCATGTTGTTTATGACAAATCTGACCCTACCATCTGAATGTTACAGCAGAAATCGACTCTTCAGACCAGGAAATGTGTTTCCAATGTTGTTGACACTGCGCAAACTGCAAACTAGCCTGAATTTCCTGTTCATAGGTGACAGGAGTGGCATTTGGCCTGGCCTTCTGCCGTTATAGCTCTTTGCTTTGGGGATTGGGGATTGAGGATGTTGTATGTTCGAGGATTCTCTTCTGCGTAACTCAGTTATAGCAAGTTATTTGACTTACTATTGTCTCACTATCGGTTTGAGGCAGTCCGTCTGTTCTCCGCTGCCCTATGACATAAACAAGACATTTTCTCCCAGAGAACTGCTGCTCTGGGTAGTTGGTCTTTAGCAGACCATTCTCTGTAAACTGTAAATAAGAGCAGATGAACAGGTGAACCCAACAAAGTGTTCAGTGAGTGTATATTTTGTAATTTTATTGTGAGGAAAAAAAAACCTTGAACTCAGTTGTAACACACTCATAAAAGTACACGGCTTAAACTTTATCCTACATGGTATAGACAATGCGTGCAGCTTCAGGGCTATTTGGGCTGCAACAAAGGGAGAACAAAGTTCATACAGTTGACAGGTAACTGTAGCACGTCACCTACTGCGTGTTATCTTTTTGGCTGGGAGAACCACTGTTTAAGAGTCATTACTGTGTCATTACTTCATAAACATGACTTTTATACCATCTCTGCTTGACTGCATATATGTGGACAGCGACGGGGGAGGAGGGAGGACATTTGTGATTTTACAAGCCAGACATGCAAACCAGATTCGTAGTAACTTCCCTTTTATACTTTGAGTGTCATTAATTTTTGTCCACTCAATAAAAGAACAGTTTTGATTGGGAAAGAAAAAAAAAACCTGGATGACTCTGTATTTTTCAATAGTTTCAAGCACTAATACAATCTAAGAGGATTATAAAGGTTATGAAGCTCATGTGAGGTCATTATAGGGAAAGCAGCCAGTGAATTCTTAAGAATGCTTTGCTTATTTCAAGCATTTAAGGGAAGCGTTCTTTATGTTGTATAATACATTTAGAAAAAGGGACCCCTAAAAATCAAAATGAAATAACATAGGGTTCCTACTGCAATGTGCAGGCTCACAAACATATTTTGACCTTTTTTATTTCCCTTTTTAAATGAGAAAGGGAGTACATAAAACCTCTTATTTATAAAATGCACTCAGCTCCAGTGAAACATGCTGGTTCACAAACATTTCACTCTTAACTGGACTCAGAATCAGAGTTGCAACAACTGGAGCACAGAAATATTGACCTGGTTAATTGGTGCTGACACACTGCAAGAAGCATGGGACTGACACACTGGATCCAGAGAAAACCATAACAGCAGCTCTCATATTAAAGCGTAGATAAGACAGGCTGCATGGCGGCAGACTAAACATAAACAATCTGCAGGTATACTTTCAGAGCTGAGGAATCTTTCCACTGCGGCAGCACAGCAAACTTGGTAACAGCTCATGTTCAGCTGGACTGATTTTCAGCAAAAGATTCAACACAGATGGAGAGAATACAACCGCAGCGATGCGCACGCTGCTATAGCTAATACCTGTTTCACCACTAATATGTACGAGCACACAGATTCTCGTGTGCTGTACAGTGTTGCCCATAAACGCAATAGTAGCAGCAAAAACAAAAGCTGCACCATAGATAATCAGTCTTAAGTCCTCATCTAAACTACACCCGTTCTGTCCAATGCCTGCTGGCCCTGGGGATTGTGCTGGACTTTTAATCCACTTAAAAGCAGAGGACCTCTGCTGCTGTTTCCAAGGGGCTTGACCCACGATGAATGCGCACGCACACATGCACAAAAACAATCAGCAGCACAAGAATGCAGCCACTCCTCATAAACACACGCATGCATGTATAGTGTTAGGCATTGAGGTGATTGCACAAATGGAAACGTGCGGTTCACACGTTAACCTATACTCAGATTCAAGGGTCCTGCTGAGGCCCGAGATGTTTTAATCAAGAAATCCACAAAAACTGCAGCCAAGTTGGGTCAAATCTGTGAATACTCTGCCTCTATAAGAGGGGCCAGAAGGAAAACTCTAATTTAAACCTACAGTCTATATAGAAGGCTCAACCTCAGTGGATTTATTGAAGAGGGGTCAACAGTCATTCCAGCACCGTTCAACTCCACTTTCTAGTGTAGCTCTGTTACAGTGTGTGTGTGTGTGAGTGCGTGTGTGTAAGAGAGACTTCTCAACCTTTAATATCACAAGAATTTTTAATGGAATTTGCACTCTTTTGTTCTTCCCTGCTAACACAAATGAAAAATAAACAACATGCGCACGCACACACACACACACACACACACACACACACATACAACACTGTTCATATTAATGTGGTGAAAACCAACTGTTTTAAAAATAATAATAATGATAATAGCAGTAATTTATTTGGGAATAAAAAAAATATGCATGTTTTTGCTCGGGTTTAAATGGTTTCTTCTGTGCAGCCGACACATTGTCATACTTTTTTCTCTTCTTGCACCAACGTTTGTCGTTATCTAATTTGAAATGTACTAATTCCTTATTCTTGCGGAGGGAGGCTGAGCCACTGACTTGAACAGCTGCTTCATGACCCAAAAAACTGTCAGTCTTTCCCTGGAATAAATTGTGGAATATACCATCTTTGGGTACAGGGGGGAGCTGGAAAGGTGCGTTTTCAGGATAGCAGATGTCGCCAGCACGTTCGTACGTTTTGACCCGGGTATAAATGACTAACTCTACATTATAAAGTATAAATCTTTCAAACTGAACTGTTTAAAGTGTCAGAAAAGGTAAAAGCAAAGACTCGCTCGGAGCCAACCTCCCCTGTGTTTCGGCGCTGAGTTTCTAGAGGACCCATAGTAGAATCAATTCAGCGAGAGGGGAGCTTGAAACCGTCCACTCATGCTTTCCTCCGAGTCTGAGAGAAACACAGTTGAAGGGAACACACAGACCAGTCGGCCGCACTACATGCTCACAACAGGCAGGCTCCCATCACTAACGAAAAACAACAGCAGCAGTCCCCCTGCATATAATTATAATAACACTCTACTGAACACTATGCAAATATATCCAGAAAAACTATATGCCACCCTATGATGGGATTTTTAAAGTTATCCTAGATGGTTTTTGAAAAGCATATGGCTCAACTTTGGTTTGGAAACCACCTAATTAATCCTAAAATAAATCTTAAAAATAAATTAATATGATTGTCAGAAAATACTCATACGGGATGGAGGTGTTTTCCCACTTTTAATGGTTTGATCTTGGTACGCTCCATGTGCTATTTTACCTGCAAATGTCACGAATGCAGACGATTCTTTAATCTTCATCAGGTGATGATCAATATCCGGGTGGTGAAGCTATAATAGCTGTGGGGTCATGTGCACTCATATCAAGCCAGCGCACAAAAACAATGCGAAATAACACACAGCATGGTAAATGTGGAAGAATAATCTCAGCTGGTGCTACTCAAAGACCTGTTTGCTGTGTGGTCTTAAAACAAGAGTGTGCAACTGCTCAAAAAGCAGTGTGTTATTGGCTCAACACATATGCATATATGCTCAGCTTCCCACTCATTTTGTTCACAAGCGGTTCGAACAGCTTTGCCAGTCAGTCTGTTGTTGTTCTTCACTGATCAGCCCCACTGCATCAGCAGGACGTGCCTTGCTTAAGGGCATCTGCTTCGCGGAGAAGAGGGCAAGGCTGTTCATGCAGACAATGCAGAGGATGTCTGGTGGTCTCATTGTTAAACTTACACTTAATCCAGATCTGCAGCAGCTCAGGTTGGGAAAAAAAAGCCCAACAGCATCAACAACAGAACACCTGCTGGAGCTGGAGTTGGGTGCGGTGCCCCCTTGCACCCTCC
The DNA here is from genome assembly GCA_015052645.1 of Benitochromis conjunctus. Taxonomy (NCBI): domain Eukaryota; kingdom Metazoa; phylum Chordata; class Actinopteri; order Cichliformes; family Cichlidae; genus Benitochromis; species Benitochromis conjunctus. Next base: position 42,045 of record VOQK01018461.1, read on the forward strand.
AAAAATAAGAAAAACTGCACCACATATACAGGAAAGTCCTCCCATGAAGACATGAAGGTAAAAATGTAGTGAACTTGATGATTTCATGTTTCAGAGCTGAAAATCTGCAGCATTTGGGTTCAGATTAGAGAAAGCAGCGTGACCTTTTAACCACCATCATGCTGAAACACCTGCTGCACGCATCTGGGCCATCAGCTGATGTAAACCGAATGGTTTTTAACATCACAACTTTCATTATGAGTGTGTACGCGAATCTTCCTCGCACGACTAATATGCGTGCAGTGTTTGCATGCACGGGGACAGCACTCACATGCGCTTGTAGTCCTCATTTGAACGTGTTTGTGCGTGCCTCATTAAGAGGCGCGCTTCTACGCAACCAGCCCGCTCGCCAATGTCACCTTCATGGATGGCTCCATCGTAGGAGCATCCTTCAGAATGTAACAGATTAGCTTTGCAGGCAGGGATGTTGATTAGGTCATCACTTCCCAAGGTCACACCTACACACATCTAGCAGCAGGCCCACTGCCGTTAAAGCCCCCCACCTCTTCAGATCCTATGGAGCCTTGATTCTACCTCCTGCCTGCGTGCGGATCTGAATAAGGCCGAATAAGCCATATCCAACTGGATAAGCCTTATTGTAATACTCAGTGATGGAACAGGCTGCTTCGGCCCCTTCAGGCTTCCTTCACCCTGAACAGACTTAAAAAAAAAAAAAAAAAAAAAAAACAGCTCTGTGTTACATTACTTCAAGCATTTCTAAGCTCCTGTAGACTTTTTAATCTAACACGGACCTTCAGCATGCTGCGCAGTTGCCAGCTATGTTATGCAGTGACTGATGGTCAGATCAGGTGTTCTTCACAAATTTGAATCTGCATTCTCAACACAACGTTAAATTCCTTAACTCAGGTCTGAAGCACTTTAAAAAAAAAAATCTGCTATGTGTTTTTATGGCAAAGTAGACTTTTTTGGCATGATAAAGACACCGCTCACCAGCCCTGTCTGGGTATGGGTGCTAGTGGTGGGACCACATAATAATTGAGCAGAATTGTTTTTACAGTTCTTATCACTGGCAGCTGCCTTTTTCAGTGAGCACATCGCCCATGTTTTATCAGACCGAGATTCTCGCCCCTAGCAGCTCCTCTTGGGGTTGTGCAACTGTTTGCCGTTAGTGCGGCGAGCACGCAAAAGACGGACTTGTATCTGCGCGTGTACTAATTTTCCTCCACTGATTCTCTATGGGAGACAAATCTCCCTGCTGTACAGTGGTACATCTCTTTCTTTATTCCCCCTCCCCTCATGAGACAATGAACACATTGAGGCAAATCTGTTTCCACAGCCTGTGAATGAGAGACAGCCAGCTTTGTTTTGCATGAGTGTCCACACACACACACACATATGTGAGTGTGTGACAGATAAAGCAAAAAAAAAAAAAATTGTGCTTGTGTGTGGACACACACACACGTGTGTATCCAATGTGTATGAGGCTCCTACGTCATGCGTGCGCCATGTGACTCACTTGGTCTGGTGCAGGGGTTTAAGTAGTGAGTAAGAGCCGTTCTTCTCCCTCATACGTCTCCTCTCGCACTATCTGAGGCCCGGACATGCAGCACTCCTCCTCCGCCCCTACTCCATCTCTGTTCATTGCCCAACAGGTTGCTCTGTCAATAATGAAGGTGCGCAAGTTTGACATCTGAGGCCCATTCAAAGGGAGACAAACACGAGGACAATAATCACCTGTTCATTTATTATTTCAGGAAATTAACATGACAACATGAACATTTTATTTCTTCCCTTTGTTAGTTTCTCACAAATCTCATGAGAAAACATGATTATTGTTTTTGAATAACAGCTCTGTCTGGGATAGTCTTTTTTTTTTTTGGTAACCTGCTGGGATAATTGCAGGTGAGCCATGGCGGAGATAGAGAACAGTAGTGCAGAGAGCGCGAGAGATAGGTAAACACGCAAGTGACGTCTGTGGTCGATGACTAATGCTGTAGTGACTCCAGTGCCTTGTCTTTCTTGTGAAATGCTGGAATAAAGGCTTTGTGAGGGTTCTGCAGGTTAGCTCTAACTATTGTGAGTCATAAAACATGGACACATATTCTTTATCAAAGCGGGATATTACTCCTCATAGTGCTCGCATACCTTAGTCCCGGGCAGGTGGCTGTATGTCGATTTAGAGCCAAAAAGCCTTTGTCATATTTAAACTGTCAGTGTCACCGGAGTTTGTTTGCACGGCCATCCAAAGAAGATGTTTTTGTTGCGGTGCGCAGTTGTTCTTGGACTTATTCCACCATCTAGTGGTGGTGCATCTGCTGTTACATACCGCA
>VOQK01018467.1:11363-37943 GCA_015052645.1 Benitochromis conjunctus
ATGTCAGGCTGGATGCCCCCTTATCTGGAGGTCTTTTCTGGTCTGGAATTATTGTAGGGTCTTTACCTTACTTATAGCACCTGGAGGTGACAGTTGTTGTGATTTGGCGCACAAATCCATCATCCTAATTGGTTGTGGAAATCCTCAATCACACAGACCCACCAGTGTGGTTGCTAGGGATTGCTCGTGTATTCCCTTCTCTCTTCTACAATGTTTATTTCAGCTGTGTCTGCATTTGACTGCTGGTTATTCCACATCACTTCCTGTGTTATTTTGGTACCATTTGTTGCCTGTGTAATGTGTTTCATTTTACTTCCCCAGTCTTGTTACTCTGATTTAGTTCAGGTGTGTTTAGTTCCCCAGCTGTGTCTAATTCCCAGTCAGCCCACACAGTGTGTGTGTGTGTATTAAAAGCCTTTGTTTCTCTTAGCTCTCTGTTGTGTTGTTTCCCGTGTGTTTTCCCCGTCCTCATCCTTGCATGACACCATCAAAGAAAAAGTTGTACCTTACCTCAGAAACCAACGTGTATCAAAAGGTGCAACTTTTACTTTGAAGGTGAAAAATCTCCATTTCCGGTTAGCGGTCACACTGTTTGTGGTTTCACTACTGCTTAACAAGTAATTGTTGAGCTTTTGTAGACAACTTAACACAACACAACTTCCATATCCCTGTGGGACCAATTTTACTTAGCTAAAGCTAGCGACTACTATGCATCTACAATTAATGTAGACAGGACTCAAATGCTGAGGGAATATACATTTTCCCCTGGCAACTGGTGGGCAGGGGATCACTGACCGCTCTCTATTCTTGCACAACTAGGGCCCATCCTAAAGCATGCCAATATTTTACTATCAGAAATACAAAATAAAAGTCAGTTGATGTGATTTATTTTAACAGAATAAGCAGCCAAATGAGAAAGAAACAAATTTCAGCAGACAGATGGAAAGAAAAGGAAAGAAGAAAAATAAATAGCTGCCCACTACATCACTCCTAGTCTCTTTTTGTGGCTGCACCCCGTAAGTGCGTTATAACTTGCTACTGAGCACATGAGATTACATTACTTTTGCAGGTATTTGATCACAAACCACAGTAGCACAAGGCGAAATTCATCCAGTAGTTGAGACATTTCCTCCCAAACCACATGAACTACTCTGCTGGTGTTACCAGAAACTGGGAGATCATCAAAATGAAGATTCATCCTTAAAGAATCACGAGTCCATATAACACTGATCACCAGGCTCACTAAAACTCTTTTTAAATTCAAAAACTGTAAAACATAATTATATATGTTGTTCCATACAGTCATCAAAGGGTGTTATAATCACATCCTGCACATCCCACACAAAACTGGAGAGGCAGGTCCGGTCGTGACAGTTCTTTAAGCAGTGATCCATGATAGGCATCTAATGGTTTGCAGGTTGAGAGAGAAAGGGGGGACCTTCTGGGTGCTCTGTGACCTGAACACGTCTTTCTGATAAACCGTCATGGGGCACTGCTGAAAAATTCGACACAGGTGAGGGATGCTGGTGAGATGGCCTCGCTATTATCATCCATCACCAACAAGCTGTTTTGCAGTATGTATTTGTTTGACACCCACGAATTTATTCTGCGTGGATGGAAACATACACTAGTCTATTCCACAGATATTGTGTTACAATCTTACTCACTATAATAATAATCATAAATTATTTACTAATGATTAGAGCTCGTAGCTGTGTTATTTTAAAAAACAGCAATAACACTTGGAAATGCATTGAGCATAATTTCTAAACATGCTTATAGATAAAAGTTAGAAGCTGCATCGATGTAAATAGAAAAAAAAATCACTTAATATATTGTGAGACATAAGATCATGTTTTAATGTGAAAATAAAGACTGAAGGAGTAAGACCAGAGAGAAATGAGAAGCAGAAGGCAGGGGAAGAAGAGGAAAAACAACCAAAATAAATGTACTGAAGTGTGGCATTTAAACACTTTAAACATTCGTGATTACATAATGAAACATAATTGGTTTCCTAAATCTAACCAAACAGTTCTGGTTTCTCAAACAAAGACTAAAATTAAAAAATATTGCTGTTATCTCCTCATATTTCCTACTCCGGCAAGATACTTTTCTAGAGCACTAACCTGAAAAATCATTCTGAAATGTGGCACATACATAAAAGACTTCAATATGTCCTCGACTAATTGACAGATTTGTGCGATGTGGCTCGCTGTCGATTGGAGAAAGAAGTTGTAGATAAATAGCTTGTTAGTGTAGATTGAAAACAGGTGTGCCTAATAAAGTGTCAGACATTGTCTAATATGCGTGTGTGTTTCTGTTAATCAGACTGTAAGTTCATAATGAGAAAGATAAAGAAAGCATGGTTAAAAACAAAAGTGTGCCAAGCTGGATTAGATAATAAGAAACAGAGAAAGTGACAAAAGGACTGTAGTCGAACTCGCAACCTTCAGCTTCAGAAAGATTTAAGGAACATGAATGAACCAAAGCCAAACAGCAACATATTAAATTCCCAAGCTTCCATGTCCCACATGAGCCAGTGGTAAGTGTGCCACAGAGAGTGGCAGCCACACTATAGTGAAACACAGACCAACCGATCCACAAATGATATGCAAATGAGGGCGATGTGAGAAAAGCACTCCTTTTCTCTCTGTCACGTCTGTGAGAGAAGCACTGCGCCATGAAACAGTTTGTTACTGTAGAGTGAATGAAAGTGTACCTAAAAAAGTGGCACAGTGTCCTTTTGCTGTCAGTAACATTGCTGTAGTCGTTCCATACTGAATACGGTTCTACGCTGCTTGATCGTGAAAAGCATCCCATGGGGGAAGAAATGAGCAGAGACTTTAAACTACACCACCGAAGCAGAGGTGAGTGACAACTGTCTCTCCATTCAAAGTCAGTGTCACTCTATCAACAGAAAGAGTGGAGTATTTCAGAAACTGTACAAAATTTCAAAAATGTCAATAGAAGCGTGCAGCTCACGATACAATAAACAACAAGCAAAATAAACAAGATGGCTGCTGACAATAACGCCCGTTTTCCATTAGTACCTACTCTGATCAGCTCGCCACCACTCGACTCGGATTGACTGGTTTTTCATTACAAATAAGTACCACCTAACGTGCATGATCGTTGTTATAGTAACATGGCCGAGCGTCCCGTGACATACAGTACAACAAAGATGGCGTCGAAGTGATAATATAGCCACTGCTCAGTCTGTGGCTTTTTGTCAGACTCAGGGACCAAGGCGTTGTTTGTTGTACCAGTTTCCCTCGTTGCCGGGTTTCAAACATAGCGGTTTTGATTTCTGTGAACGAGACGCTCTCATGACTCATGAGACTCTCATGACTCTCGTGATGAATCGATCCAAGCAGTTACTGGTAATGGAAAACGGGCAAAATGGCCGCTGACAATAACATATGCTGGTCTAACTGATTTGCATTTTTTTCCTCGTGTGTCTCCCACTTTGCTTTCAAATTAAGAAATGTTAGTGGTGGTGTTTTATGGCAAATAGAAAAAGGTGCAAATCAGGCACAAAGGGTGAAATCTGTGTTCTGTGTTGTTCCCCAAATATGAATGAGCAGAACTTCATATCTCACGCACAAAGTAACTACATACATGTAGCGAAAAACTAATGTGGCATCAAACTACGTCAGTTTGGCTCTTATTGCAAGGTCAGAGCAACAGAGCCAATACTGAGGGGGTCCGTACCTAGGTGTAGGTGCAGGGACTGAAGCTGCTCGAAAAGCGAATTCAGTGATTGACGAATCGCGGTCATCTATCCATCCATGTAATAATTGTGATTATAGTTATTTCAGTCTGGATGTTGCTGTGTGGCTGTCTGTTGATATGCAGCAATTTTGAGTTGTACTTAAACGCTATATATTATAATTATGGCCTTGTGTTGCTGTGTATCCTAAGTGAGCTAATTAGCATTGCTGTATTCATTTGTTTATGCCAAAAAAAAGCCAGGACATGCCCAGGGCATATTCCAGTGATGACGTGCATTACTTATGTTTCATAATGTCTCCTGTCCTTGTACATGGACACAGAAACAGCAGTCCCACAGGTCTGCCAGCCAGGATAACATGATGAATATTACATGGCTTGTTTGGAGAAGTCTTTTAGGAGACAATTGTTCCAGGAAAAACTAATATGTCTGCTTAAATCTGAGGCATCCAATGTCTTTGAGGATATTCAGAGCACGCAAAAGCCCTTTGCTATTGTATTAATAATTATCTTACTTCACAGAGTTCTTACTGTCTCAATTTGCTGTGCAACAATGTCGACTTACTATCTCTTAAACAAAGCAAACATTAATTTTACTCTGTAAAGCTGGGGACATGTATGCTGCAGCTGATAAGGTAAGCATTAATAAACAATTGTTTTGCTTTTTTTTTTAAAGTAACTGTTGAAGCGTACGAGCCGGGGTAACTACTTTAAATGAAAATGTGTAACTAACGAGGGCTGCTGTTCGTGATTTTATGAAGTGAAAGTTAATGTGGATCCAAGAGAGTCCAACAAACTTACATAAAACAAGCCAACAACAGAAACTAACTGACACAGAAAATGGCACAAATTTCAACAGTTCAGAAGATGGCCCACTTTAACTGCAATATTTCCTCCCCAGAAGGAACATTAGATTTGTTGATATTTTATTCAACTTGACACCTCTGCAGTATTGTTACAAAGATGTACTATTTCTCTATGAAGGGCTCTCTAGGTATCAAGCATAGAAACTAACTGGAGTTGATGTGAGTCATCTGTGTTAAGTGCAATAGAAATTTCTCAGAAAATGACCCACATGGGTATAAAAGAGTGGGACTGCTGCTCCATGTTGGCTTACTCGTACCTCCCCTACAGAGCTCCCACTCACCAGCACTACACTTTGGGGGTACCACACTGGTGCTTACATGGAGATGGTGTACAGCTTGTAATCACCAGTTTGTTTTAAATTATTCTCATTCTGTGAACATATTGGATAATACGGATAGCTTTAAACGCACAGATCTGACACTACTCTAATGCTTTCATTACTTCTTCTTATTAAGTAATGCTGCAATCTGTAATCTGTAATGTAGATATATATTAGGAAAAAAGGGAGTGTTTTTTTTCCAATGATGTGATTTAGCCCTACAAATATAGTGCTACAGAGACACGACAAAAGAGGAATAGGGAGTAAGAAAGTAATATGTTTTAAACTTCAATTTTTATCGTTTTTTTGTGGAAACAAACATAAAATTTGATTTACAGTAAAGAATATTTGTACATTTTCCACATATATTTTGCATTATTATTGCTGCTGAGGATTCGACTAAGCCGGCAACAATAACCTCTAAAGTAGTTTCTGTACTGTGCAAAATTCTAGAGGCACTGCTCATTTCATTAGGAAAATGAGAAACAAGTGCAGAGATTTATTGAGGCGTGTGCGAAAATACATGAAAATATAGTGTAAAAGTTTTTACAATTACACCAAGCTTTATGGTCAATATATACATACAGTCAAAGGCCGTCGTTGGATGTTGGCTGCCTTTAGTTCCATTCTTTATCAAAATTATCCCACACTGCTTCAGTAGTGGGGAGGTTAGAGCTCTGGGGAGGCTAATCCATGACATATACAGTAGTGTTTCTTTGTGCGTTTTTCTCGCCAGGTATACTTTCACTGCATTGCCAGTGTGTTTGGATTCATTATCATGTTGAAAAATAAGCTGTTGTCTTCCTACATTTGTAATTCCATTAATTTTGCAGATTTTCCGTCCAGTTCTTTAGCAATCTGTAATACCTCAGCCTTTTCTCCATTTCCTTTTTTAAAGAATCGCTTCTTTACGTGTGTTGTTTTATTCCTCCACTGGTCCAGTTTGCTCAGATTTCAATCACCTTATTGGTGAGAATATGCTATTTTATGCCTGATAAACATGTGATCTTTGGCATTTTTTATAATTTCAACTAAAATAATGGGAACAAATGCTATGTTTTTGCAACAGGCTGCTAGTAACAAATTGCCTGGAGATGCAACATAAAATTTGATTTGCCAAGTTGCAAAGGTGTTTGTGGTCTAAAGTTGTCTGTTATGTGTAGCCACAGCACTGGTTCATCCTTGCAGGGGTTTTGTTTTGTTTTGAATTTTTTGCTTGAATAAGTACAAAATAAAATAATAAATAAATGGTTTAACAAATTTAAAAAAAAATCCTTCGAAACTTTGAAAGACTTTCAGAAAGCCAGGAGAACTGTTGCTCAAGAGCACTTTAAAACTTACAACAAAGTCTGGCTCCAGAGAAGCAAAATATGAATAAACACATCTCAGTAGCTCAGTAGAGCAATAAGAATGGTGCTCATTTAATTATGTCTCGTATTCATAGTGGGGATTTTTTTTTCCTTACTATTAAAGAGCCGTCTTGCAAATATTGACTTTGATATATTTAGATTTTATTTATGGGGAATTCTTGGGTGAATTTTGATAACCCCTCCACTGCAGTACGCAGCCAAAAATGCGTTCTTTTTGCAGTCACCTCCAGGTTAATTACACATTGAGAAGAAGCCATCTCCCCTGACTGCCACTCTCTGTACATTCTCCTGCCAAAAGCAGCTGCAGGTGGGCCAACCAATGAACAGAAACAAATCCGGCCTTTGTAGGTTACATTAATTGCATCCCACTCGAACACAACATACAAACACCAGGTGCTGCAACCAGATGGATTTGTGAATGCCATCGCACAACCCTGGCTTCACACTAAAATTCAAAAGTGCCCTCAGTCATAATCATTTGCCACTCTCTTTTTATCATGATGAATTTTCGGTTGGCTGGACACCAAGCAACTATGCTATGGTGTGGCTACTGCTGAAACAAAAGCAATTACGGCCCTATTCGGTGCTGTGGCGTGCATTTGCACTCATTTGATTTTTGCTAATTATGCTTAAAAAAAAGTTTTGTGAAGTTGTACTGCAAAATGTTTTGCTCTGTTTTTTTTCTTTATCTGGCAATCTACTGAACCTTGTCTGCCTTCTGTGTGTTCGACCTCTGGGTCATGTCTCATTTTTGATGTGATGCCCCCCACACTCCCATGAGCACCACTGCTGTAAATCTTGTGCTTGGGGGGGAGGGGTCACCATACCAGAACAGGCAGATCTGCAGGCAGTAAGAGAGGCGTGCATGAAAAGAACTCACCGTGGAAGGTTTCTATCACTACACTGTCAGCTCTTATCATTTCTCCCTTTGATGAGAGGAGAGTGGGGGGAGATAATGTCTGAAGGTCAGCTTTCAGCAGAGAGCAGGAGCCTGATAAGGACTGAGAGTATACGAGGTAAAAGGAACCCTCCAGTCCTGACTGAAAACCAATAGTCTGCCCGTGTCACTCAAAGAGAAACAGAATGGCTTTTTGAAAACGCCACTAAACAAGCCTGATGTTATGATACGTTGCTTAATAAGACATCGAGCAATGCATACCATCTTTTTTATTTAACGTTTAGCCTTGTTTCATTCCCCCTCATCTCTGGCCTCAGCAAATTTAAATACAGCGGTGTGAAAAAGTGTTTGCCCACTTCCTGATTTCCTATTTTTAATGTTTGTCACACTTTAAAGTTTCAGATCATCAAATAAATGTAAAAAAATTTAAACCTACATGGTCCTGTGAATGACTTCTGTAAAGTTGAGTTCAGTTACTCTAGCCACATCCAGGCCTGATTACTGCCGCACTTTTTCTCAATCAAGAAATCACTTGCATGATAAAGCGGAGTATCATGCCACAATCCAAGGAAATCCAGGAACAAATGAGAAACAGCGTAACTGAGGTCTCTCAGTCTGGAAAAGGTTATAAAGCCATTTCTAAAGCTGTGGGATTCCAGCAACCCACAGCCATGATCCACAAATGGCGAAAATTTGGAACCGTGGTGAACCTTACCAGGAGTGGCCGGCTGACCAAAATTACCCCAAGTGCGCAGCAAGGACTCATCTAAGGGGTCACAAAAGACCCCTGAATAACATCAAAAGAGCTGCAGGCCTTACTTTCCTCAGTTATTGTCAGTGTTCATGTTTGCACCATAAGAACGTGACTGAGCAAAGCCATCGTGGCAGAGTTCAAAGACGAAAACCACTGTTGAGCAAAAGGAACATAAAGGCTCATTTCATTTATGCCAGAAAATATCTTGGTGATCCCCGAGACTTTTGGGAAAAGTTGATGAGACAAAAGGTAAACTTTTTGGAAGGTGTGTGTCCCATTACATTTCCTATAAAAGTAACACAGCATTTCATACCAAGGAACATCATACCAATAGTAAATATGGTGGTGGTAATATAATGGTCTGTGGCTGTTTTGCTGACTCAGGACCTAGAAGACTTGCTTAGGTAAATGCAACCATAAATTCTGCCATCTACCAAAACAACCTGAAGGAGAATGTCCTGCCATGTGTTCGTGATCTCAAGCTGAAGTGTGCTTAGGTCCTGCAGCAGGACAATGATCCAAAACACACCAGCAAGTCCACCTCTGAATGGCTTAAGAAAAACAAAATGAAGACGTTCAAGTGGCCTAGTCAAAGTTCTGACCTGAATCCGATTGAGATGCTGTGGCATGACCTTAAAAAGGCGGTTCATGCTCAAAAACCCTCCAATGCAGCTGAATTACAACAGTTCTGCAACATTCCTCCACAGTGCTATAAAAGACTCATTGCCAGTTATTGCCAACACTTGAATCCAGTTGTTGCTGCTAAGGGTGGCACAACCAGTTATTAGGTTTAGGGGGTAATTCCTTTTTTCACCTTAATAATAAACACCTTCATTTAGAAACTGCATTTTGTGTTTACTTGTGTTATCTTTGTCTAGTATTTAAATTTGTTTGATGATCCAAAACAATTAAGTGTCACAAACATTTAAAAAAAAAAGAAAAAGAAAACATAAGAAATCGTGAAGTGGGCAAAAAAAATTTCACACCACTGTATATGCACTGGTGATTTGTGTATTCTTCCATCGTCCAAAAATAAATTCAAAGGCAAGACACATGGCAAAAACAGAAAACTGTTTCCATCAATTGTTTGTGAAAATATTCTTAGTTGATATTTCTCATAGTGGTGGTGGATTGACATTCGAAACCTCACGCTGCGTGGGAACCACCATCATCTACCATGGCACAGTACCAAGCTCAGCTTGTTAGAGCCCAGCAGTCTACAAACAGTCCAACCTTTCCACCTCTCTTAGTTTCTCTGTTTTATAAAGTAAATTTAGTCAACTGACAAATCAGTCCATGCAGAGGATTTTACTTATGTCTATTGCAATAAAACAAGCTTATTTATTACTGTTACTAATCTCTGGCTCTCTTCCACATCATGTCTTTTATCCTGTCTTTCTCCCCTCACCCCAGCCAATCATGGCAGATGGCTGCCCCTCCCTTAGCCTGGTTCTGCTGGAGGTTTCTTCCTGTTAAAAGGAAGTTTTTCCTTCCCACTGTCACCAAAGTGCTTGCCGATTGTTTGTCATCTGATTGTTGGGTTTTCTCTGTATGTCTTATTGTAGGATCTACATTACAAAATATAAAGTTCCTTGAGGCGACTGTTGTTGTGATTTTCCTTCCTTTCCTTTCCTTTTCCTTCCTTCCTTCCTGTCTAGCCCAAATGTATATTTCAGCCCACAAGTAGCCCCTAAAACCTGACTGGTACCTTTTCAAGGTGATGATGGACGAAAAGTGAGATACAGCTTGGAATGGTTTCCGGTCAATCACAGGGCTGCCCAAACGGCAACCATTAACTCTCCCATTCATATCACATGCCGTTGTGATGATACATCAGCAAGTATAATAAATAAAATAAATTTTCATTTTCCTTTGATTTTAAACTGTCAGCACCATTCAGTTGTCTTCTAAAAAAAATGATGTTAGCAAACATAGCATGTAGTCTATTTACTACCTTTATATTTTGTTATTTACAAACAGTTAGGCCCGTACGTATCTTGACAATGACTCAATTGTCAAGATACGTATTGGCGTAAGAGATTTTGTCATTTTGCTTCTGTACAGCATTGCAGTGGACTTTTAAGGAAACTGGCATTAACTGTTGAGGAACAACAGCCATTTTTTTTTATACACATATTCACCCATTTTCAGAGGCTCACGAGTAATTGAACAATTGACTGACAAGCAGTTTCATAGCCAGGTGTTCCCTGATTATTTCATGAGAGATTAAGCAGATAAAAGACTTCAAGTGCTGAACTTGCATTTGGTAACCTTTCACTGAAACTCTTAATATGAGGTTCAAAGAGAACTTGATGTAAGTGAATGACAGCTAACATAAACTGATCAGGGAGAAAGCAAAGACTTTAGAAGTGCCCAAATCAACAATCTAGTACATGCACCGGCAGTTCAGGAACACCAAAAATCCCAAAAGACAACAATTTTGATAAGCTAGCCATTTTACTGTCAAAGTCTATGACTAACACACATCTTTATGAATAGAAAAACAGAGGCAATTTAACAAGGTGCATACCGCTGGTTACAAGCAAGAACAAGAAGACCACTTTAAATTTGCCAGGAGTCATCTGAAACAGCCTGCGCAGTTCTGGAAACAGATGAAACCAAGATTAACTTGTATTAACTTGTACCAGAACGACGAGAAGAGAAAAGCATGCAGAAGCAGAGAAACAACTCATGATCCAAAGCATACCACATTATATTTCAAACATGGTAGAGGCAACGTTATGGTGCGGGCATGTACAGCTGCCAGTGGAACCAGGTCACTAGTGCTTATTGATGATGTGTCTGCTGATAGAAGTAGCAGGATGAATTCTGAAGTATACAGGGCTATACTCTTTGCTTACATTCAGCCAAATGCTGCAAAACCCATTGGACAGTGCAAATGGCTAATAACACAAAAGTATGTAAGCTAATTTTATTCATACAGCACATTTAAAACCAAAGTGTTTTACAGTAAAAACAAAAGAGAATTAACATAGTTCCTAATATTCCAAAATTCCACAATATACTGCAAAAGCAGCCCAAGAGTTTCTCAAGGAAAAGAAATGCAATATCCTTCAATAACCAAGCCAATCGCCTGAGCTCAACTTGACAGAGCAGCTTTTCAGGTACTGAAGAAAACATTTAGTGTACAAAGACACACAAACAAGAAAAAACTGAAAGTAAAGGCCTTGCAGAGCATCTCGAGAAATGTAAGGCAGCACATGCTGAAGTGCATGAGTTCTAGACTTCAGACAGTCAGTGATGCAAGTGTTAGAAGCAATTCATATTTCAACTCATATTTGCAGTTATTCCACTTTCTCTAATTACTTTTAGCCATCTGAAAATGGGGGAATATATATAAATATGTGTGTAATTCCTAAACAGGTAATGCAATACTTCTATTAAAGCCCTTGAATTAGAACCGAAAGTCTGCACTTCAATCACCTCTCGATTGCTTGATTTGCTCCACTGTGGTGCTGCACAGAGATTAAACTACAAAAAGTTTTATCGTTTTACTTTTAAGTTTGTCACATATAGTTTTTTTCTGTTAATACCCAGCGAAAACTTTTTTGCATCGTCTTGTGCCTTTGCCATTGTCACTCGTTAGGATGGACGATACAGTTACAGGTGCAGTGTACTGTTGAATAAGTAATTAAATTCCTCTCTTCTTTAAAACACGTACGGCCTACACATAATGACAAATCCACCGGAACCAATGGGTCGTTTGAAAGAAAATAAGCCACTTATTCTCTAGTTATTGTATCCATATTCAAAGATGTGGGCTGTTCTCCAGTGATAACAGATATTGGTGGAATAATATTATCGCTCCCTTTTGTATTTGAATTTAAATTTATTTGAATCACAATGGAAAGTATGAAATCCTGTTTCTAAAAGATATAAAGTGCATTTCAAAACATTCAGATTTGTGTTTGTTAGCTTCATCTAATTTATGCACGTATTTCGGTGAATGACTGAACTTTTTTTTAATGGTCGGCTTCAATTCGTCTGTCACTCACTTTTTGTATTTTCAATAACACATTTTTATCAGTCATGTCTTTTTTTTTTTTCTTTTACAGTGCCTCAAATTCTTTCAAGCCAAACAATTGTGAATTTAATTAAGTTCTTGTTATCATACTGCTTTTAATGTTGTCTTTGAGGTTTTGCACTATTTTTATTGGAGGAATAGCCTGCTGCGAAAGCTGATGATCACTGGACTAAGCTTGCACACTGTTAAAGCTTACTCAGTGTAAAAAGATGGGCTCTAAGGTAAAGCATAATAACAACTTTCCAAGTGAATCGACCTTTAGCGTTAAGTATATGGAGGGATTTTGCATCTATGGGACAATAAAATAATACATTGTATATTTAAAGGAAAGATTTAGTGCACTTTCTATTGCTCTTGTATGGAACAGTTTGCATTGCAGTATTTGGTCCTGCTCTCAACTCAGAATCGAGTTCAGTCCAGTTCTGTTGCTCAGATCCATCCATTATCAGTGTTGACTGGTTGCTGTCCTGAGCTGAGCTGCATGAATACGAGAACAAAGGGGAAATGTTACGTGCAGAATGGTGTACAGAAGTAAACAAACAGGTAGTCATCGCTTGACCCACAAGCTTATGTGCAGAGATAATAATGAGTATAATGATAAGGTATAAGAGAGCCAGCCTATTCATTTGTAGTCTTTTGGGAAGGAATGGCGGCTTCATATGGAAGTGTGTATGGATGCAGAATTGGAGCGGTGACATGCACTGAGTATAATCCAAAATTTCACGATGCCAAGGGCTATTTTAGTCGCATCTGCCAACAGCACAATTCTTGTGATAAGGCAGGTGAGTGACATAAAAGTTGTATGAATTCAAACTTGACCATTTAGACAGAGGTAGCATTGCAAAAAAAACAAGACCTGAAGTCTTGTTTTCCAGTGCAGACTCCATGTGTGTCATGAAGCTAGTGGTAAAAAAAATAAAATAAAACTTTCACCTTGCACAATTTATGTGACTGCATCCAAAAACTCTCTTCAGTAATTAATTAAATGCATTAAATAACGTCACTCATTTTTAATTTGTTTTCTGCTGTCAATGTTCTAAGTCTCTCCACCTAAAAGTGAATGTGGACGAGAGAAAAAGAAGCTGTCTGGAAGGGGATGTCAGCCAAATCTGCTGTAATAAAAGTCTAAACCATGCAGACTTTATCTGCAAACCATTGTTCAAAAGAACACAAGCAGCAATATGTAATTTCTACACACGTACATCCCTTACTCAGCTTTCAGCAAATACTGTCAAACCTTTATAGCCACTTATGAATAAAAAGTAAGGAAAGATACGTTAAGTGTGAGCGATGGTGTAAAAACTAGTAAAAGTTGCTATCTATCTACAGTTGTGGTCAAAGGTTTTAATCCACTCATCGTGGGCACGAATGTAATGGTAATTTTTGTGATTTTAATGATTTCCACGGTGGAATTAAATGTCTCTTAGCAAGTTGCATCTCGTGCATTTGGTAGCCAACAACAGGCTTCTGGCATTATTCTGGCTGGATTTCTCAACGCTTATCTTGGCCACACTGGTAGAGTTCATTTTAAATTTGCTGGTTTTCTGCCATGGACCTGGCTTTTAAGCATATTCATTAAAAACCCCAAATTACCACTACATTGATTCCCATCATGACTGTAGAAAAACGTCTGACCATAACTGTATCTCTGTACCAAAACTCTTCAAACAACTTTTCGCCCTTTGGTCAAAGAGAATTAGAAAATATGAGCCAAACATAGCAACTACCAAAGAGTATATTTTGTATATACAGTAGCACTTTCTTTTTTTCAGGCATCTATGTGCATGAACTATCTTATAAAGATCAACTACATCAAGCAATGTTAAAGGCAATACTGAATTTGTGAGTGGGTACAAGGGTGCGGGGCGAAAAATTGCACTTTTTGGTTTTTGTTTTGGGTTCTGTTTTCCTATTGTTGTTTTTTTGGGGGGATTGGGTGGGGGGTTGTTTGTTTGTGATACAGTATAACAAGACACATCACTTACTCTGTAAAATATTTGTGCGGTAGCCAGCTAAGTTAGTTTAATTAAACCCAGTTACCCTTAGCTGCTGTTTGTTTGTGGGTCTTTGTATATTCACTTTTAAATTTAATAACAGAAAAGGATGCTCTGTTGGGTTAAGCTCAGGTGACTGGTTTAGTTATTGAAGAATATCCCATTTCTTATCCTTGAGAAATTCTTGGGTTGCTTTTGCAGTATGCTTTGGGTCAGTATTCATTTGTACTGCGAAGCACCATCAGATCGGTTTTACAGCACTGACTGAATCTGAGGAGGAAGAATTCATCCTGCTACTTTTATCAGCCCTCATATCATCAATAAACAATAGTGACCTTATGCCCATGCTATAACATTGCCTCCACCTTGTTTGACAGATAATGTGGTATGCTTGGGATCATTGTTCAGCAAGAAGATATGCCAGCATAACATATGATTGACTTAAACCTTTAAAGATCTCTTAAATTATTGACATCAGCCCCCAAAATCCAGCATGTGTATGTGTATGCTCTGTGCAGGTATGGGCTTTAAATCCTATATGTGGACATATTTTTTTCCGCCCAAATAAAGTCCATACTGATGCTGCTACATGTGTTCCAGCTGTGGACAACAGAAGTGATAAAATGTGAAAAATATTGCCTGCGAAGGTTACATTTAACCAACACTAAAACTTCAAAGAAAAAAGGCAGGCAGGAAACAAGCAGCTATCTGTGAGGCAGTCAGCACAATGACTTTCTAACTATGTAGCCAGCTTTTTTATGAGCTGGAGTGAAAAATAGAGTAGGAAGAGGGAGGTAAAAGGTACCAGCACTTGGACAGACTGAAGGAAATAAATGAGAAAGCAGAGCAAAGAACGAAGGTACACTGAAGAAGAGAACCCGATAATGCCTTATCTCACTGCAGTCAAGGGTACTTTGACCACCAAAACACAGACACTGCAAATAATCCCAGCTGGTGACTTTTAAAGTTTCAGTTCTTATCCATGAAACTTTATTTTACAGTCTATTTTATTTACATAGACATTCTTAAAACTGACCTTGCAGTTTTGGCTCTGAGCTCTGTGATGAAATTGGAATTGATTTTATCGATCTGCGGTCCATATGCATCTTGGTTTCACTCTGTTGGAGTTACTATGGACTGCGCTGCAGTTTCTAATTCAGACTGCGGAGCATTTTGCAGGTAATGATCATAATATAGATCTACTGATGAGCATGAGGCCTACAGTAATTGAAGACATTACCCTTTCAGCAGTTTAATATGCTGTGTTCCCCTTTGCATAAGGCGATGCTTGTAATGTGATGTAATGTGACATGGCTTGTGCAGCGATGTTCACTGGCTGTTAGTCAAAGAGAGAAACTTTTCAGCTTGTATCCCTATGTGTTATTATATAGAAGAAGCATGTTCATCAACTGTATTATGAACATATTAAATAACCTACATGCTATTAAAAAAATTATTATTTGATCAACTCAGCGAGATTGACCATCTCTTCTACTTTTCTTAAAGCCTTCACCTCTTCTAAAAGCTGACGTTTTCCCAGTTTGCTGGTCTGGAACATTCAGGTGTGTGTTAGTTAACACAATGCTACAATCTTCCCAGGAGTGGACGCCCCAGCAAGTCCACCCCAAGGTCAGACCATGCAAAGCTCAAAGAAACCATAAAACCGCAAGAGGAACAGACTCTACTTGCCTGAGTTTAATCCAGATAATACTTTCCGTGTTCGGGAGTTCGCTAGAGTCCATTCTGGTACCCTCAGGTGGGAGTGATGTAAATTTTGAATTTATCTTAGTCTAACAGGAATGGCTGCTTAGCCGCCAGGTCTCCAGCTGTCTATGTCTATGTCTGCAACAGAGTGTAATCTAGGCCTAGCTTGTTTGGGGAAGTTGCCAGGAGAAAGACACACAGCAACACAGCTTAGATTTGCAAAGTTGCAACGTAAAAGTAAACCACAAAGCTTCTTTTGGACAGCCAAGACCGCACTGGACATGTAATGCACTGCACTAAATTTGGTGAAAACAAAATACAGCATATCAGCACAAACACCTCAAACCAACTGTTAACCACGGTGGTGGAGAGGTGATGATTTGGGCTTGTTCTATAGCCACAGGACCTGGACACCTTGTAGTCGTTAAGTTGAGTAGGAAATCTTCTGTTTAAAGAAGTATTTTACAATCAAATCTGTCCAATAGCTAAAGTTTGGTTGATACAGGGGCATGCAATTGGACAAATAGAAAAGAATAAAGGTGCTACAACAACCCAGTCAAAGTCCAGACCTAACTGACTGAAATGATGTGCAGGAACTTTAAGAGAGCTGTGCATAAATGAATGCCCAGAAACCTCAATGAACTGAAGCAATGTAAAGAAGAGAGGAACAAATTTTTTGTTTTTTTGACTGTTAAAGTCGCAAAGAAAACAATTACTTCAAGTTATTGCGCCTAAAGGTGGTTCTACGGGCCACTGAATCATGGGACGTACTTAGCTTTTCACAGGACTGCACAGAGTCCTGTGAAAGCTTCCTTTTTTTTGATTGTTCTCTTCACAGATGATCTATCCATCTTTAATGAGACTTAAATGAATCAGCTGTAATGAAGATCCCACTCTACTAAAGAGTCGTTCTTCATCTACTTCTGTACTTGCCGCTCCTTGAATTTAAATGAATTTACGGCCCAATATTCGGCCCAGCTGGTCTTGTGCGTTATTGAGGAAGCTGAGGGGGGGAAAAAAGAGTGAGTGAAAAAAAGAACAAAATTTTACTCCCTAATTAAAGTCTGGTTTGTTCTGAAATCTGAGTGCTATGTATTATTAATGTTCAAAAGATGTGGAGGACCTCAACAGTGTTTTTGATTGTGTGACAGTATTTTAACTGTATATCACAGATGAGCTTCTAAAAATTGATTTTTATTTTTTTTATATACATTAAAGTGAATATTTCTCATATTACCATAGCCCGCCTGCCTGACTGGGTCTTTGCTTTGGTCCCCAGGAATGCTTCACAAATCAATTGAATCTGTCTGTTCATCTGCCTGTATGCCCCTACCCAAACCATTTGCATGTCCTCACACCCACGCACTCGCTTTTTTTCCATCAGCTATGAGATACCAAGATCACATATAAGAGGCTCTCTGCGCCCCCTCATCCCTAATAGCAGCTTGCTCTGTCTCCACTTGATTCGAGTAGTCGGTGGCTGGCAGCGAGGATATTTTCTCTGAGACTGGGCTCGTGCCAGAGAATCTTTGCGGTGGGTATACCAGGCAACCCATTAGGTCACATATTTATTACTTATGACAGACCATGAAGAGAAGAGAGACAGAAAGAGATGAAATACTTAAAAGTTCAAATTTCTTCTGAGGGGAACACAGTAAAAGGGGAAAAAACTCTCTTCCCAGACAAACATTTCTGTTTTCTTACTAGGATGATGTGCGTGTGATTCAGCGACATCAAACCCAGTACGCTCAGTACAGGTCATGGCAAAAGTTCTGCATTAAATCACATTTATGTTCCACATCGCACATTTTGCGCGCAAACACTCACTTATTTATACATCCTGCGACACACAGAGCAACATTAGCTTTTAAATCAAGCCGCGTCTCTGCCCATCTGCTGAAAACCGCTTCCAGCTGTTCAAAATAGCAATGATGCAAGCAGCGAGTGTGAATTAAAAAACAGTAAAGTTCTTGATCTTAAAAAATTAAGAGAAATGCTTTTTTTTTTCAAATGCAAAAAGTCTTCCATAAAGCTGAGGGGATCCTCCGAGGTGGTAATAATTTTTTAAGGTTTCGTCAGTTGTAACTCTATCCCATTGTTAACAGAAAAGGATTCATTTGAGCTTCTTTTAAGATGATGTTGAGCTTTGGGCCCGCTGCATGCTATCAGTAGTTTACAAGGCTACAATGGCTTCAACCCACACAACTCATTATTTTTAATTAGCCCTTCCTCTTTTGGTCATTAGAGCTGACCTTTGCCAATGCCTGTGTCAGCAACTGTTTGTGCTGCCAATAATATGACATCCATGGTTTCATAATCACAGCAGTGGCCTCTTTTGATGTAATAGGCCCAGCCTTCAACTTTTGTTATAAGATATAATGGTTCGTAGTGATCTGACTAAAAACTACTGTGGACTGCTATAAGGGTGAATTTTGGTTTGTCACCTACAACTGAACTTTTAAATCTCAAAGTGTGGTGCAGCATATCCCCCAAGAGTACTTATACTAATATAAATTACAATTTGCTCTATATATTGCATGTTTGATCTTTTTTTCTTCATGCCTGAGTTTTAAAATGTTAAAATGTGGGTACAATGTGCTTGTCATCTTAACGTTTTTATCCAGCTGTTCAGTCACATGAACCAAACATTATATCGACTTGTAAACATTCAGGACAGATATTACTGCTCAGTAAGTATCCATGACTCTACCAGATTACATCCATGGACTGCAACAATATAAACCTGAAAGTTAGTGCTTAGAGGAATTTTGCTGTGGGTTTACCAGGTAACCTAACATAAATCTCCTGTGGTCTACCTTAGTGATTTGGTGAAAGACTCGTTCAGCAAAAATAGAATATTTGGCTACTAAACCACATTACAAGGCAAAAACTCTAAGAGAAATGCCATTGTTTTTTATTCCAATATATTGTGTGCCCCTTACCACAAATGATATGTCAGGAGTGTCAGAGGTTGTCTGTAACAAATGCACAGCAGCAGAGATTATAGTGCAATCAGTGTAATGACAAGGTTTATTTTCGCCAGAGTTTTGTTTGGTCTGTTGTATGACATTGACTCATGCAACAGGACGATGACCCCAAGAAGAACTGTAAATCTACACTGAATAGCTGAATTAGAAAAGAGTCAAAGGTATAGGATGTTTAAAGGATACAGCAGTACCGATAGAGGTTAGGATAAACAACCTTTGAATTTGTGAGGTTTGAGTTGACCACAATAGAAAATTTGCTATCTAAGGTTAAAACATCAAAAATTTCTCAGTTGATATTTATCCCCCCCCAAAAAAACCAACAACACAAAGTGAAAAATTGCATTTTCACAAATGTTTTGCAGTTCTAATTTGTCCTATGACATGGTACAATACAGTGGGCTCAACAGCTTCCTGTGGAGCCACTTGGCCATTTGATATACAAGTGAGGAGCTCAAACATTCCCAAATGTTTATGGAGGCAGAGAGGAAATGTGAAGAACTCATTAGGTTTAAACCCAGGGCAGGGAGCAAGGGAGAGAAAAAGAAGAAAAGAACAGGAGAAAGTGGAGGAGGAATGGGAAGGAGGGGGTGGGGGAAGGAAGGGGGGCAGACTTTATAGTTTCCCTGTGACAGGAAAAAATGATCCAAGACAGAGTGGGAATGGAGAAGCAGGCAGTCAAACTTCCTAGGGGGGGAGAGATGATTATGGTAAATGATAGACAGCTGCAGGGGTTGGATGAGCTGAAATGATAAACGATACATAATCCGAGGCACATGAAAATCATGGGGCCAATTGATTGACAGATAGGCCAATTGGTGGCGGACGAGTGGGGAAGGCGAGCTACAAGTCATGACTAAGTCAGAGTCCATCATTACGGTTCCAGATTTATTTGTCAGAGATAAATCTGTGTGCTCAGTGTGACAGAAAGAGTGGGCTGTGTGCAGCTCTCAGAATAGATAGAGATGGAGGGCACTGACTCGGAAATGTCCACACAGGAGTCTAATTCATAGGTGTAAGCGGGAATTAGAGTGATAAACACTTTCCTCGGCGGCCTGTGCCTCTTTTATCAGTAAAGTGGGCCTTTAAGACACATATAATACATTTCAAATAATGCTAAAACAAAGATTACTTGTACTAAACACGGCCCTGTTTTAGTGATGAAGTGCCTTTTAAGTCATGTAATACAATAAGTGAATGTTATTACAGCCACTGAATAAAACTAAACATGGTTCTAGGGATTAATGGAAGCACTTCAGGTCTGATGTTCCCGATAGAGCCTTTATTAACACAGTGGCTCTAAATGTTTTTCATATTAAACTGGGCTAACGGATACAAGGTGTGCACTTCACGCTCCATTCACACGTCCCAGCTTTTTAAGCTTTTATTTTGAATTCATTCACTAAAGGTTTGCACTTGAAAAAAACCCATTCAATTTGCAACGGGATGCTGGTGAATTAATCATAAGGTACAGCAATGACAGCTATACACTTACTCACCACTTCAGCTGCTTGTTAACACAAATATCTAATCAGCCAATCACATGGCGGCAAACCAATTCATTTAGACACATAGACACGGTCAAGACGGTCTGCTGAAGTTCAAACTGAGCATCAAAATGGAGAAGAAAGGTGATTTAAGTAACCATGAATGTAGCGTGGTTGTTAGCGCCACAATGGCTGATCTGAGTATCTCCGAAATCTCAAAGGTCTGACACAGTACCAGCAAGTTGTGCCTGATAAAGTTTCCAGTAAGTGTACATACACAAACGATGCAATATTCATTGACAGTAGTGCTACTAGTTATTGTTCCAAGGCTGATTTCTTTTTCAGTATGCCTGATCACTTTGAGTGGTTGCTTTTTGATGTTGTTAATTTATGTATTTGGCAAGCTGGAAGTGCATTACATGCTGAATGCATCAGCAAATTATTCATTAATTAACATTTTACGAAATATCATTTTCTGCCCTATAGTTATTATTGCAGCATTGTTACTGTTTCAACATTAGGTTTAAGCTCACAGCGCTTGTCAGAGATCGTGGTCTGATTTAAAAGTCCACACACACAGCATGCTTCTTCAAATTTAATCAAAACACAAATCTTTCCCTAACATTAACCTGGTGTGAAAGTTGTGTGCCATCCATTCCAATCACTGCCTGAAAACTCCAACGCACCTCATAAATGTGGAGCTGGTTTTTATTGAAAGGAAATGTTGCCTATGAACATTACACAGCCAGAATTTACACTGTGATCGCAGTGTGATCAAGAGAGCAGTTTAGATAGGAATATAATTGTAATCATCAATTGTAACTGAGGCAGTGGTCATTTTATTTCTATGGTTCATTTAAACACTATTTAAAATGATTTATGCTCTCTAATGGGGGTTGACATTTTTTTTTCACATATTGGAAATGTTTAACAGTGTGTTGCAGTGAGCTGTCAATATGGACCTTATGAAATGGATTACATGTCCAATGACAAAGTGTATTTAAAAGGTAGCTGTCGTTTACCTCTGTTTTTTCTAAGAGTGGGTCCTGGCTTCAATAGTCTGCAAATGGTGGCAAACTATTGATCTACAGATGGTCAGAAGACATTAACAAATGCAGTAAGGCACCAACAAAGACAGCGAAGACAAAACAGACTGCTAGTCAGTGGTTTTAAAATACTAATAATCCTTTAAAAACACCTTTGAAGCTCCTGCAACACTTGTAGCATGAAGAACAGCTGTTTTGCTTGACCAGTTTTACAGGTAACACTCTAATTCACATATGCATGTGAATTATTGGCTTTATAACTTATGACCATCCAGTCATGCGTTATAAAACCGATAATTGTCTCTGGACATGAGAAGTGCCCAACAGAATATGTGGGTGATAGTATGGTGGAACAAGGATAAGGCATATGTGGCCAAAATGAAAACAGGGAACTGCTGGAATGCTACTATGCATGTAACCCCAGCAAAAGTGGTCAAAGAATACATAGGTACATAGGTTCTTTGACACATAAAGAGGATGTGGAACTTCTTTATGTGTCAAAGAACCTATGTATTCTTTGACACCCAACATATAGACTAACAAGCAAACAACTAGTTGCTCAGTGACTCTATTGAATGGGAAGAACAACATCTGGGCAATCAACACCTTAGCCCTGGCGTTCATCAGATACCCTGCTGGGATAATAAGCTTGCCAAAGTAGGAGATGGAAGCCACTGACTGAGACAGAAGCTTTTCAAGACAAGAAAGCTTACCATGGGTTTCACCCCAAATCCAGTAGCCTGAGACTTTATGCTATACAGAAAGAGGGAGGCCAAGGACTAGTGAGTGTTACAACCACTATCGAGGAAGAAACAACAAAGATCTGTGAGTACATCAGGAAGATTGCCACAACTGATCATGTGCTTAGTGAATGCCTCAGGCAGCAAAAACCCAAGAAAGGAGCAAGAAGAGGAACTGTGCACAGCATGTACCACTGGCAGATAGAAGGAGAAAAAAAATCCTACCGATGGCTGGACAAGGCTGGACTGAAAAACTGCACAAAGGGCACTAATCATGGCAACACATGAGCATCAATAGACAATATCAATAGAGACTGGGGTCTACCACACCAGGCAAGACCCAAGGTGGAGCCTGTGCAAAGATGCCTCTGAGGCAATCCAGCAAAGTGCATGATGCTAGCAAGTAGGGCATACATGGAATGCCATAGTCAAGTGGTTGGCATAGTATACAGGAACATCAGTGCTGAATATGGCAGTATAACCAAGCTAAGATTCTGTGGGACTTCCAGATATGCATGGAGAACCAGGTGACGGCTAACCAACTGGACATTGTAGCGGTTGTACAAGCAGAGGAAGAAGGCATTTGTATTAGATGTAGCTATACCAAGTAACAGCAACATCAGAGAGAACATAGGAAGCTTAACAAATACCAAGGGCTGAGAGAGGATCTACAGAAAATGTGAAAGGCAAAGGAAACAACGGTCGCCATGATCCCAGCAGATCAAGCTTATTAGTAAAAATGAAATAACCTGATATTTTAAAAGATGGACATGAAATTTAAAAAATTGCTAAAGTTCAAGGATTCACACAGTGAATAACACAGAAAATAAATATAACTTTACAGGAAAATGGCACAGAGAGCATTTACTTTTTAATTAACTACCTTCTGTGAATGATGAATGCGTGTCTTGCTTTTCAACCTACGGCTTACAAACGTTTTAATGTTGAACATGTTGCGAAAACACTGTAAGAACAAAACAAGGATTAACAAGAAAAACATTGCTATTGTTTAATATCCAAATATTGGTCTGCAATATAATCTTTCAATTAATCCTTATGACCTGGGATTATAAGGTGGTTATAGATCAGGCCAAAAACTGAATTAATAATTGCACTCCAAAAAACACAAAAACAAATCACAGTAACAACCAACTGTGCTCCAGTAAACATGGAGTGTTAGTACTTTACTTCAGAACTTAAGATAATGAAAATACATGTTTAAAAACTTGCATATATATTAATTTTAATAAACCTCGTTACCATATCAATTTATATTCCTGCCTGCCAACACTGGTGGTAATACAAATAAAGAGACCGATAACATCCTTATGTCGATAAAACCAATTACTGCTGTTCCTGATGCACCACTAAATACTATCGGTGCTGTATTCAGGTAGTAGAAATGGGCCTTTCTTTGCTTTTTAGCATAAAAAGTGCTGAGTAAACCTTTAAACCTTCCCGTAGTGTGAAAACAGCTGTACAAACAAAACACCCAAAATCATTAATCAAGTGAAGCATAGTGTAGCAGTGTGATATCACTGATCATAAATGAGATCTTATTATGTTACTGGGTAACACCATAGTCATGCATAGTTAACATGCAAATGAATAATCCATACTTGTGATGTCAGAGCATTAAATAAGCTGCTGATACTGGGAAGTGTGGCAGCTCTTTGAGTAAGACATTAAACATTTACAAAAGAAAAAAATCCTTTGTATTCCTGATTTTTTTTTTTTTTTTAAAAAGGCTATTGCCTCAGTAAGGAATAGCTTCACCTCTTCAAATTGTCCCTGCCCAAAAGGTGAGGCCCGATTCTTATCAGAGAAAAGAAGAAACTCGAAAGCGTTTCTTACGGGTGACTTGTACTGTTATTTGATTTCTGTGGAGGACTAAATGAACTGTGAAGGTGAGGGAAGAAAAGAGAAGGATTGACACCTTTCTGACCATGGAGATGTGTTTACACTACCCCCCAGCCCCCACCCGTCCAATCCCACTCCCCTACCTCCCCGTACATAAGTCAGCAACTGGGCAGGCCACACAACGCACACCCGAGCACGCACACACTCCTTAGCAGATGGAGACTTCATTATTCTAGAGGAGAAGCAAGGCTTTGTTTAGAGCACAAGCACAGCAATTTCAGGCTACAGTGTAGAGCTGGCAGTCAATTTCCAACAGTAAATTAAGTCAGTGTGCGCCATGCGGACTCCCTTTTGTGACATAGATGTGATCAATGGAATGCAAAATTATTATTTTATAGTGGGTTTTTTTCTCGTTTGTTTGGTTTTTTTGGAAGAAAATGAAACATTTGCATGTGATAGAAACATATCATAGTTTTCTCTGCTTGCAGTGGTATTGTTTGTTAAAAAGAAATCACAATACTGCTTGAAAAGCATGTGTTTGTCTATTTCCCAGCCTATCAACAAGCTACACTATCATGTATAGCTGACAGTCCCTTGGCAGGTGGAGCAGCACGCTGCTCTGAGATTCTGCTGAGATGTTGTTAACTGGAAATCGGTCCCTACAAGCAAGAAACAGCAAGGAAATAGATTTGCTCCCCGTTCAGCACACTGGGATATACAGCGCTGGTGGCTGTGTGTGACCATATAGATCATATTTTATTAGAGCCATACAGATTCGGTTGCAGTGCCTCAGTGAAGCCAGACATGAATTCAGACGTTCAGTATTCTGGAGCAGCTTAGAAATGCAGTGGCGCAGGTGTAAATTAGATGTAATTATCAGTTTGTTCAGCACAACGCCAGGAATAAATTAACTACTATATAATATAAGCTTTTATCATGCAATATAATGAGCATGGGTGTGATCTAACCCGTGATTACGCATTAATGTGTTGTCTGTAATTCTTAAAATTAAGGGAAAAAATCTTCAAAGTATAGTTTGTCATTCATTTACTTTGACGTGAAAAAGGAAACTTTTGGTGAGATCCAAAAGCATCTAAGCTCAAAAAGGAGAGAACTCCTCGCATTCATCATGCACGTCAGCATTGTTTACATGTTCTCACCCTCACCCTCTGCATGTCAGAATTTGCACCAGCCGCCTCCACGAGCCCACAAAGGAATGAATATGAAGAGAATAATGCATAATAATATCCCTTTCTCAGCATATTCATAATCATTCAAATACAGCCAGTCGTGGCACGGCAAGGAGAGACAAGCCTATTTATGAATTACAGGCAAATTTAAATCCAAAGTGCATTAAAATACTCAACATTAAACCGAGCGTTAAAGGGACAGACAAGAGAAAAAAGGAAAACTGAGGAAATTATCAAAAGAAAAGGGTTGAGAAGACAGTGAGGAGCGCAAATACATTTTATTTTTAGTTTAGATTCAAAGCAGCACGAAGACAACTTTATTATTTTTCCATGAACTTGGAGTAGTAAATAAAACCCCTCTTCATTTCCTTTGGTACCAAAAATGCTTATTTCAGCTTGACATTTAGCTTGAGGCATATAGGAATATTCATTTGTTCAATTCACTTGAGATAAAAGGCAACGGGGTTGTTGACATTGCTGTAGAGCAGTTGCAAATGCAATATAAAATATATGTATGTATAGTAAGTATCATTGAAAAAAATGTGACCGTAGTCATATGTCAGAGAGGAGCCCACAGGTTTTACACTCAATTACACTGTACTGACCAAAATCCACCTCAAGTGAATCATACAGGGGAATGTCAATGTCTTTGTTAAACTGACTGGAATGCATAAGTGGCATTTCCACATAGCACCTATATGACTCTGGCTCCTGTAAGTAATATAGTGGTGGTGATAAAGGCCAGAGACACCTGCCAGTAGAAACTTCCACACAACATATTTCTATCAGAGCCAAACAGCAGGAGCCAAATGTTCCCCCTGAAACTCCCACTTTAAGTCTGAAGTGAGGCGGTTTTTGCGCTGAAGGTAAGTCTGATCCATTTACCCTTGGTATATTTTTAAGATTAGATTGCCAGAGTGTGGAAACTACGCTAAAAATAATCCTCCTTTCTAGCAAAGTGATAAAATATGAAGCTGCGATTCATTACCTTTTACCCAGTACACAAGAAAAGGGCCGTACCCTCGGTGACCCTAACTAGGTATAAGAGGGAACGCGGATTGATGGATGGATGAACAAACAAAGAACACACAGCTAAACAGATGGAGACCAGAAACAGTTATGTTGGAGTTGACAGACAGAAGGATAGATACAGGTGGATATATATGAGTGGCTGGCTGGATGGATAGACAGATGAATAGAAGGACGGATTGATGGGCAAGTAATTGAGGCGTGGATGAATAGACAGAGGAATGAAGGGACAGTTGTACAAATAGATGAATGGGTGGATGGAAGGTGAAGTGATGAATGAGTTAGTGATTGGAAGGATGGACCAATATAAATGGACTGGCAGACAGATGATGGACAGATTCGTGAAAGGTGCTTGTACAGGTGAATGAATAAATTGATGCAGTAATCCAATCTCAAATATCACTGTGACTTTTTGCAGCAGGGATGCAGTGCCACGGGTGTGTGTACTGGGTGTGTTTAGCCCTCTTGAGAACCACTGTATCTTAACAAACCTCTTTTTTTCCCCTTCAGAGGCAAACAAGTGATTATGCAGCTAACTAAGCTTACAGGCAGGATGAAGAAGAG
>VOQK01018469.1:1389-17464 GCA_015052645.1 Benitochromis conjunctus
TAAACTAATACTAGTAACGGGGTTCAGTACTGTACTACAGATGACAAAATTTAGGTACTACTTCATCATAGAAAAATGTATGTACTGAACCTTTCGCTGACCTTTAGCAGTGCTATAACAGGAAGATGTGAAATTAAATTTGAATTTCCTTTCCTTTGTATAGTTTGTAGTTTTGTAGTTTGTAGTTTTAGTGCTAACAGGTAACCAGTAAGTAAAGACAAAGTATAAAACTAATATAAATTAAATGAACCCACTGAGTGAAGTGCAAAACATAAAGGTCCAAATAGGAAGGTGAAACAAAGCCAGTTTATTTTATGTCACTTTTAAAACATGCCAAAAGAAATGAAAATAAAATAAACTATGTAAAGCTAGACCCTCCCTGTCCTTTTCAGCTGGCACGTCTGGACAAAGTTCATGGGGTCTGTGTATTGCAGCCAATATTTCCAGTACCGTTACCACTGCTAAAGGTCAGCTAAAGATTCCATACATTTGGTCTTCTGACTGAATGTACTGATTTACTGACTCAATTTCATCACCAGTAGTACAATACTGAACCCTGTTACTATTATTAGTTTGGACAGTGCATGCATTTTCCATAGAATTAAATCTTCATTATCTAGGAATGCTACTTCCGTGCTGACTATTTCATACTGCTACTTGTTGTAGTGACATCACGTGTCTTTACTACCCATCTAAAACAGAAGATGTCACCAGAGCCTCTGTAACATCAGTTTTCATTCTATATATTCAGACTTTCAATATATTTATAGTTAATTAATATATTCAGATTTTTCATTCAATATGTTCAAGGTTCACTCTATATATTTGAGGTTTATTCAATATATTCGAGTTTCACCTGATAATATTGCAGTGGTTATACCACCTACTGTGCAATACATTTAGTCTCCAGGGTCCGGGAAAGCACTAATGAAGTATTACAGAACTTTACATGTATTCATAGATCAGAAAGTTACTCCATAACTACCTGTTACCATTAGTTTCATATTCATATTTGTAGCAGTTAATGAGTACTCTTCTAACCCTAACTGCCTGATTTGCTCCAGTCTACATGCCAACTATCCTTGGGCAAAATACTAACCCCAAGTTGCTGTTTGATGCATCCATCAGAGTATGCATGTGTATAAATGTTAGATAGAAGCACTTCCATAGAAAGCGCATAGAGAAAAGCACTTGTGTGAATGAGTATGAATGCGTGAATGTGGCAAGTTGTGTAAAGCGCTGTGAATTAGAGTAGAAAAGTACTATATAAGAACCAGTCTGTTTACCATTTGATTGCAGTTGTACAAAGAAGGACATTCAGTGGCATTCATTTGTGTAAACTTTAAGTTTTCAGTGCTTTTAGTGATTTTCCTGAGCTAGGGAAAAATGTACAAACTAGAAATAATTAGGACTTACAACAAATAATTGGACTCAGTATTAGTAATCCTCAATGCAAGTTTCAGTATACAGCAAATTGTTGTATTATGACAAAGATAATCAGTATATCAAGTTCATTACTGTTTAATAAATGTTTGTGTGGCAGTAGATTCAGCCACCAAACATGCAGTGCATATATACACATACACACAACTCATCACTATAGCTATTCCAATTGCTTGTTATCACTGAAGACACACACTTCAGGTGAGCCTGTCTGTCTTGCCTGCACTTTCTCTCTCAGGAGTTCAGGTATAACAACACATTTCCAAACCTGACATTTAATCCACGCAAACAAATCACCGTGGAGATCCCCCATCTATCCATAAGCTGAAATGTATTTATGGTCACAACCACACACTGGCACACACACGCACACACACAGTACATGCACGCAGTCATAGTAATATTACAGAGCACCTCTCTCAGAACCCATCCAGACTGTCAGGGGAATATGCTTATTTGTGATTTTATTGGAGAAAACGGTGTCCTCCATTTCCATTATTGGCACCATCTCACAGCCCCCTAGGGGCTCAGGGATAGATGTACCTGTATGTGTGTCAGGTAGGTTATGTGTGTCTATGTTATAGTTAGGCAGGGGTAAGATATTGCTATCTGTGTTGAATTTAGGGCAATTGATTTGCCCAACAAACTGGTTGAATGTTAGTGCTATTTGGGTGTGCTTCATGGAGCTACGCATTATGTTAGCATTTGTTGTGTTTGTGCATATCTGTTGGTTTTTGTGTAGCGTGGGGGCAGGAATTGGACAAAGTGAGACAGACTTAGGTAGAAAGACCAAGAGAGAGAAAGAGAGAGGGTGTCGGCACTCCAAAAGAAAAAAAAAAAAAGGAAGTTTTCTGACAAGCTAAGCCGACTTAAAATGCTTACCAGGGGCCATATTGAATAAAGATGATGGGTTTAGCTAGGTGGAGGAGGAGGTAGGGGGCTGAACTGGAGGCTGTGTGGGAGAAGGGTTACATTAGGGACAAGGAGAAAATTGGGGTGTATACAAAAACAGACATTCTTGAAGTCAGTTAATAATATTAGACAATGCATGCATGTTTGAGTATTAGAAATGCAAGTAGACCTCATGATACTTAATTTAGAAGTTTGTTTACACTGAAGGAGATTCCACAGTCTGTAAGTAGATCATCTGAGAGCTATTATTATCACCATTTAATTGAAGTCAGCTTTTAATTCACCTACTTATTCTTTTGTCAGTCTTTATTATAAGCACAAGGAACACTGCAGAAAGAGAGGAGAAAGAGATTTGGAAAGTTGTGTCCTCGGCAGGCTGCACTGACACTAATGATTTCTGACCATCTACTGGACAAACAGCCAGATTTTCAATCCTCTGTGTTCCTCTCCTCCATCTCTTCTCCCCCCATTGTCTCGAGGGCACACTATTATTTGGGTGGAATTAGCTTTTACCACCATCTTCCTCTATTTGCTTCCTCTCGTCTCTTCTGTTATCTGTTTTCACTTCTTTTTTTTCATTTCCTTCTACCTTGTTTTTTCTCTTTTTTCATTTTTCCTTCCTCTCATCTTTGCACTCTTTTCTCTTTTCGAGCCTTTCATTTCTTTTTCTTATGCTCCTCCTCTCCTTTATTAGTTTATTTTTTCTTTTCCCTTTCCTCTCAGTTTTCATTTACTCTGCCCTCTTTTTGTTTTCTTTCCTTTCCTCTTGTTACTAAATTTACCTACTTTCTCCTTTCCCTAGTGTGTCTTCCTGTCGTCTTTCAGATTTTTCTCATCTGCCTGTTTTTTTTTATTGCTTGTTCTCATGGTTTCTCCTTTAATTTCCTTTCCAGTTTCCTCTCTCCTCTTTTCTCCCTGTTTTTTTTTATATTGCTTTCCATTTTCCCCCTTTCCTCAGTTACTCTGAACTCTTACTTTCTAATTTTGCTCCTTTATCTGCCCCATTTTTGTTTTCTTCCCTCCTTTGATTACATTTACTTTCTCTTATTTTTCTCTTCCTCCCTCTTTCCTCTTGTTCTCTTTTTCTCGTCTCTGTTCTTTGCTGTTTCTACTTTTCTTTAATTGCCATTCTTCTCATTTTCTCTCCTATTTTTTGTCTTATGAATGCACCCCCCCAACACACACACATCACACTCATCCCCATTCAACCCTCATCTTCCCCCTTTTCCTTTCCTCCCTCTTTACCCCAGTCTTGCTTCTCAGTGTGTCCAGAGGGCGTCAGCCGCCAGCAGTTACTCCCGTCTGTCCTGCTGACCACCAGGCCATGCCACGGCGCAGACACTGATCTGATGTGACAGCTCTCTCATTATTTAAAGTCAGAGCCAGTCTGTGCGTTTGCCTGTGTGTGTGGGGGCATGCACACAGGGATGTGAGAGTGTGTGAATGTGTATTTGAGGGTTGACTGGGCAATAGGATGTGAGTGTATTAGTGCCTGTCTTACTGTCTATGTGTGTCTTTGCTCCTCTTTTCCAAGGGCCAATGAGGACAGAAGCGAAGAGGGCTAATGAAGTGAGTGTTTGATTGGAAAGCAGAGAACCATATCAATGTTAAACGGGATGAAAGAGAGGGAGACAGTGATGGTCTTGTTTGGGCAAAAAAAGTCCTTTCTTCAATGAAGTGAATTGCAGGCAAGAAGAAGAAAACAAGCAAAAAATAAATTTCAAAAAACACCTTAAATCATCATCAGTCTGCCTTTCCTGCACTGCTCTGTCTCTGGTTAAGTCTTAATGCAACCACGGTCCTCATCTTCAAACATTGTTGCCAGGTGAGTAATACAGTGTGCACCTCAACTGCATGTTGTTAAGTCACTAAATAGTACACACGAGGCTAAACCATCAACAATCATCTTAACAGAGTAACCTAGCAACACCGATTCATCATATAAACACTGTTGTTTGGCAACCACTGAAAAATTGAAAACTTGCCGGATGGGAGATTTAAACGTGCCCCGTCTTACTTCTTGTGAATAGCCCAAAATGAGAGTAGCACAAGTGTCCACTTTGTAAAGTACATGCTAAGTGGGCACTTAATGTGTCAAAAGGCTGAGGTGGGCTGAGCTGGGACCACACACACACACACACACACACACACATGTGTGTATATATATATATATATATATATATGTACGTACAACCACCCTCTCTCTCACTTTTTTCTACCCATCCTGTCATTTTCTCCTACACTCATATATTCTCACTCTCAGCTCAAACAGGGAGCATTTGACTTTTGACTTCTATTTGGCCGTCGACCACCAAGTCCAATATAATCTAATAAATATTGGCCATGTGCACAAACAACCCTACATGTGCGCACATGCACATGCACGCACACTCACACACACACACACACTTATTTAGAATAGAAGCACCGGCTTGAATTACTTCAGATCTGTAGCTCTCTCAAATGCCCAGGGCCAGAAACCTAACTTCAAGTGACCCTGAGTCAGCTTAAGAAAACTGAGGAGAATAGGTGGAAAAAGGTGTGAGGAAAGAGGATGAAATGAGAGCAAGAATCAAATCGCTGAGGCCAACATGTATCTGTCAGATACAGGATGTCAAGAAGGCACTTTTCTGAACTTCAGGTTTGTGAAACGAGACTAACATATATGCATTTGGACAACAAGTTCCCTTATGTTAAATTTAAGTTCTCAAATGTGTGATTTTTCTCCCTCAGGAACATTCTTAGGCTATTCTGTCCTTGTGGATATCAGAGAAACTGTATCCACCTGTGGCCTGTGCATGTAATGAGGTTAGAGAAAGCACAAGCTTCTCCTAGGGCTCTAATACCTGTGTTGATCTTTGCTGGAGTGTGTGCATGTTAGCTAGAATGACTGCGTGTGCGTTCATGTGGTCGTGTATGTGTGGGCGCATACCCCTCTCCAGGCTGTAATACACGGTGGACTATTTCAGACCATGCCCTTGTGTCTGTCTCCATTCATATTGGCTGCTGGCTACCTGAGGGCTGCTGGAGCCCTCTGACAGATATTAAAGGAAGGAAGTCCGCTAGCAGCAGTACTATATGAGGAAACACAATTGGAGGCATGACTTTATTGTCTTAAAGGTGCAGTTCAACTAAAAGTAAAGTCAAGAGTCAGACTGGAAACATGATTAAATGAAGAAATGGTGCAAGAAGGCATGACTTTATTGCAGATTTATTGTCTGTTTGTTCAAAATCAAGTCTAAGAAAGAGGGAGTGGTCAGAAAATAAATAACAAACACAACAATCATTTATTGTTATACAAGCCTAGGACAGCTGAAATGAAGGTAGAGAGGTGGGCTGCAAGTGCGGCATGCTACAAATGCAAAGAAAGATTGATGGGAAGAAGTCAAATGAAGACAGGGAGGAAGGCATTACTTTACAGTGGAGTGTTTGTTGCTCTAAATCAAACAACAATGAAGAATAATAGGACTATATTTCTGTACCAAAGTATCACAGGGGAAACTATAACCACGTTTTTCAGTCATTTGATGTCAGTTGAATACTCCTGAAATGTGAAAGTAAAACCGACTTCAAACAGTGCAAAAGTCCTTAATCATCATACATTTTCCTGATAAGATTTTGAAACCTGACCTCTTACTTCTTTATTGTTCATGTATATGTGGTATAATAAGGAACTTATTTTTATATAATACAGCTTAAACCTATGCTTTTGCTTCTTGTTTTGCACCACCAGCTATTTACATCTACAGTTAATTAACAATGTAAACAATGCCTTCTATAATATTAGCACTGATGCATACTCTTTGGGTCACATCCTGAGCCGCTGGCAAACCTTAGGGGAACCAACCTTTGTGGATGTAAAGAATCAGAGAGCACAAAGGTGGAGTATGTGGAAATCTAGGCTTCGCTTGGTAAACATTATGCTATTCTCATCAGGCAGCAAATTCACTGCTAGGTAACAAGTTAAAAAGAAGAAAGGTTTGCTCTTTGCTCAAAGGTTTGCTTCTTCACATGTCGTGATCGTATTCTGTGCTCTACAGGATGTACTTTTTGCATTTCTCAGTTCTGCCTGTGAATTGGTGGTTTAGCCGTAAAATTTAGAGCCAGTATGTGATGTTGGAAAGTGAAGCATTCATTCTCTTCTCTAGATATCTACAAGTGGTTTTCCAATGACTGTTTTGCTGAGCCCCCATACCTGACATCAGCTTAACCTGCAAATGCTCTTTGGCAGGTTGGCAGGTTGGCACATTGGGTATGTCCAGCATAATTTTCTCTGTGAGTTGGGATATGAAGAGTTCAAATGTGGATGTCATATCATGAATTCGAGCAGAAAAGCTTTTAGGCCCATGATCCATTCGGATTGGATGTTGCTATGAAAGCTGACTGTCTTTTTCAGCCTTGCCATAGAGTGATGTCGACTCATTATGACCATTCTTTCATTTCGTTTTTCGTGTCTTGTCTTTAAAAAAACAAAAAAAACCCCACTCATGTCAGATGTAGTTGAGACTGTGGAGGCTCTTCATTCATCTGAATCTATTTCAGAGGAACTGTCACATCTCCAGTCTGACTCTCTCTGTGAAATGGCTCGATTTTTTGTGTCTACGAATCTGTCCAGAACAACTTAAAACTGTTATTACCTTCTAAATGTTCGATGCTTCATTGTTGAGATTTTCATCTTACAAATAACACAGAAACATCCATCTGACCACAATTTAATCTATCTTTTCAGAATCTGCAGCATTTTTAGAGTATCAGTTATTTTCCAGTAGGTGTATTGATCAAATTTGTCCAAAGAGAGAATGTGAAACTGGGTTTGTATTCATCTACTCAAATAAGACTCTGACCTGGTTATAACCCTCAACACACTTGACTCATCAGTATCATCTTCCATCCCTTGTGTTCAACCTGTCGACATGAACTCAGAGGCAGCAGAGGTAGAACTTTAAATGAAATCAATCAATAACTGTCTCTAGATCAAAATGACCCAAGAAATGACCTTTTGATACTAACTCTGCACTGAAATCGGGCGCCCATATAGTGACTGTTAAAGAGTAAGAATGAAGACACTAAAGGATATAAATGTAACTATGTTTCTCTTCATTCTCTAGTGGAATGCTGTAACCACATCACGGTGTCAGTAGTGGTCAGCAGCTTTGGACTGTTTGTGAACTCCATCTTTTCATTCCCAATTACTGAAGTTACAGAAGAATATAGTACTGTGCAAAATTATTGAGCTAACCCTCATTTCTTTATATTTTACAGTGATTCACTGAAGCAGGTAAAAATATACGTGAATACAATATATAAGGCAAAAAAAAGTCTAAAATCTTCAGTCAGCATTTGATATGACAATCTTTATTCTTCAGCATAGCCTGAACTCTCTTTGGTAAGCTTTATTTTAATTTTTCTAAGTAGTTTTCAGTAATAGTTCTCCAGGCTTCTTGAAGGACATTCAACATCTCTGATGTTGGCTGCCTTCTCTTCCATTCTCTGTCAAGATGATCCACATTGCTTCATTAATGTTGAGGTTCAGGCTCTGAGGAGGTATGCTGGAAAAGGAAACTGTTGCCAATTGAAAAATAATGGGTAGTCTTAATTCCATCAGTTTTGACAAGGTCCCCAATACCATTGGCTGAAATGCAGCACCAAAATTGGACAGAGGCACTGCCATGGTTTACAGATAGCTGTAGGCACTCACTGTTGTATGTCTCCTGACCTCCTGATGATGATTTGAGCCAAAAAATTCTCATTTAGATTTATGACACCATAAGAGCGGTTGCCATTAATTTTGAGTCCAATTCTTGTGTAATTCAGTATACCTCAGCCTTTTCTCCAACTTCATTCCTTAAGAATGGCTTACTGACAGCCACCCTTCCACTGAGACCATTTCTGATTAGGCTTCGGCAAACTGTAAATGGATTAACTGAAGGGCCAGATGCATTTCTCTGGTCTTTTGTCAGGTCTTTGCTGAAGTTTTCCTATTTCTTATGGAAATGGCATTTAGATACTGTTCATTTCCTGTAGATTGTTTTTGGGCCTGGGACTTCTTTTGTCCTGCACTTGCCCATTTTCTTGTTTTTTTTCTCCCTTGAGCTCTTTGAGAACTTTTGTTCAAGACCACTTTCAAAAAAATACCAGATACTGTCAGGGTCCCTGTGTCTACCTGGTTCCGTCTTCTCACTGCCTGGCCGGCGCTCGTCTCGGGCTCCCCGCCCTTGGCCCACGCACCTGACTCCAATCACACACCTGAGACTCATTACCTGGCAGTTTACTGGATACTACTTAGATGGCTGCTCAGTATCTCTCATCGCTGGACTGTTACCGACTCTCGTTGGTGAAATCCCAGCTTAATAAGATCTCTTGTGTTCCTAGTGACTACCTGGTAGTAATTCTCTCGTTTCCCTGTATATAGATTTCCCTGGACCCGCCCCTGTGTTTCTTGGATATCCAAGCATGCGTGTGTTTAGAGTGGAGCCTGTTTGCCTAAGGAGTTTCAGAGTGTGGAAGAGGAGCGAGTGCGGAGTGCGTGTCTTTTCCCCCACCCGTTGAGGACCCCTGGAGCCCCCGTCATTTCCCCCCACGCTGTATATAGCTCACCTGGTGTTTTGTTATTAAATAAAGACTGTTCACTGCTTTGATTCAGAATCTGCACGTGAGTCCGTTCAGTCAGTCCTGACAGCTAGTGACCCAAGACTTTTGCACAGTACTTCATATATGTATCAAGTCAAGATTAGACATGATACTCAGCTAATTACAGCAGAATGAAAACAACCTGTGGTAAAGGATAATGAAGAAGCTGCCTGGAATGCAACTAAATGCAATTAGGGACTGGAGGTTTCGTGTCACATTTTAAAATACCAAAATATACAAGGACACTAGTATACTGACCTCCTCAAGTAAACATGTGGCTTTAGGCTTTTATCTTCTCTGTTCACACAGATTTCACTTTTTTTAATGCATCCAAACAATGGCTTTCTCAAAAAGAAACACAAAACAAAGCCGTTAAAATAATCCCAGTGTCTTTCACAAAGGAGGAATTTAAACTTTTTAGTGAGATTTTTTTTGTTTGACAAAGCTTTTTAATAGAATTCATCAGAATAAATTAAGTTTGATTTAGTTTTGTTTGAAAAAAAGTCCTCAAATTTACCCAGTAACTGGTGCAAAAATATAAGGTCAAAATGAATCCCTTGGCTTCATGGATGAAAGAAGTCTACTTGTTGTTATTATTAGTCCAGTGTTGGATTTTAAAACTTCAGTAAGATAATTATAATATTTTTTTTCTCCAAATGTGAATAAAAAAGCAAATTTCAGTCATAAAACAGTGAGTCAGTGACACTGGTGTTACTGAACCTGTTCTAAAACCCTGGTAGTGCAACAAAAACGATGCACAGGAAAACATCCTGCTTCCTTTTTAGTCATGAAAATAGCAGTTGGCCAAATATGACCTAGTGTCCAAACAGGAGGCTCTAGGGAGGAAAAGGTCACCATGTAGTTCTTTGTTTTGTCATAGGCAGAAAATACTCACAAGAGGATTGAATTAGAGAAGAAGAAAAAAAACAACATAACTTTATATACATCACCAAATCACATCAACATCACAATATTGTAAGGTAAAGAGCCTAGAATAATATAGAGAAAACCACAATCAATTAAGTGACACCCTATGACCAAATATTTGGCAACAGTGGGAAGGAAAAACTCCCTTTTTAACAGGAAGAAACTGGAGGACCAGGCTCAGGGTGGGGGGGGGCAGCTATTTGTCACAACCTATAAAGAGTGAGAAGAGGCAAGATGAAGTGTGGAAAATTACAGTGCATTGTTTCTTTGTACAGGTGTTATTGGACTATCTGTATTTGAATTATGTAGACATTAAACTGAGTGAGAGGAGTGCCCTTAGTCTTAAACCATGGCACTGAATTCTAACATCAGAGAATTAATCTACATTTACTGCTCAATTAAGGCAAAGGATTCTAATTCAACCTTCTGCTAGCTTCTGGCATCCATTCTAATCAGGTTATCTGAATACCGACACACAC
Source organism: Benitochromis conjunctus (assembly GCA_015052645.1). Taxonomy (NCBI): domain Eukaryota; kingdom Metazoa; phylum Chordata; class Actinopteri; order Cichliformes; family Cichlidae; genus Benitochromis; species Benitochromis conjunctus. Next base: position 11,781 of record VOQK01018469.1, read on the forward strand.
ATAAATGACACACAGACAAGCACATGCTGAGAAGCACATGTATGTACTTCTGACAAATAGAATAAATGATTGGCACTGATACGCAGAAGTCATGTACTGTACGGAGAAAAATACAAACTGTTTTGGTGATAAACGGTGAGACTATGAAAATTACTGGTGAGATCAATCCTGAGTCCAGCAGCCAGCACTGGAGATCAATAATAATTTATTGGCAACTTTCTTTCTTTTATTTTTTTTATTCTCTGCTTTTCAGTCTGCAGAGGTGGAGAGAAGACAGGATTAAGAAAGTGTTTGTGTGGCCTTGGAAGTTGATTAAAAACAGGTGCTGTGACAATCACATCAAAGTGATGGAAGCCTTATGAGAGAAAAGAGAGTGTGTGTGTGCGTGTGTGTGTCTGTGTGTGTGTGTGTGTGTGCGTGTGTGTGTGTGTGTGTGTGTGTGCTTCAGTGGCTATTGATTGTTGATCATAATTCTCTAGGTGCAGTCCAGGCCTCTCCATCACAACAATTCACTGGAGTCTGCGCTGACTTATGGGTTGCAAACTTCTGTCAGCACCAACATGCACTAAATAACAGAACAGAGGGGGCTGATAGATGGATACCGGGAAGGAGTGAGAAAGAGGAGTGAAGGAAAGTAGGAAATCCATTCAATAGAAGTTAATTTCAATCTCCAGCAGATTCCACCAGTAAAGCCAGTGTAAACTGAAACATTGCTCCATCATTGTGAGAGACCCATGGCTTGTTTTGCTTCTACTACCAGCCCTCACCCTCTTCATTTCCCTTGCATTGCAGCGCCCTCCACTGACCATTCTCCAAACTGCAGGGATGAAACAGCAGAATTTAGAGCCTCCCCACTGACAGCGGTTCATTTTTTCTGCAACGAATCAAACCACGAATGTAGTGAGGCGTCTCCATGGTGTTGCTAAGGAAACGCAAAGGCATTATTACACACATTATCAATCCAACAACCAGAACCCCTAAGGCAGTTCACAGACACTATAGCAGGTTTTTACTGGGACTATGGAGAAGGGAAAATGGAGGAAAGAAAGGCAGTCAAGAAGAGGTTCATGTCAGAGTCCATGACTGACTACAACTAAAGAAGAGAGAAGAAGACCCACAGTAAAGACCAGTCCTTAATAAAGACTGACAAAGGACTGTGGGAAAGACAGCTGGATGGAGCATTAGACAGACATTAAGATGGAAGATGAAAATAAGACAGAAATGGCAGAAAAAGAAAAAAAATCAAACAACCAGATGGAAGATAGACAGTCCAACAGACAGACAAACAAACAGAGAAAGACAGGCAGATGAACAGACAGGCCAACAAACACATAGATGGACAGGCAGGCTGACAAACAGGCGGACTAAGAGGACAAAATGACTCCATAACCCATAAAGTATTCTTCCACGGTAAACATACATACAATCCACTGGCCACCTGGTTGGATTTAACTGTGTACTGGTTATCAGGAGAAGACACACACATGCACAGTTACACATACACACAGACACAGCTTCTGTTTTGTCAAGTTAAACTATAACCCATCACACATTGTCTTCCAAGCTCCTTCTGCACAGACCAAACTTCATATTGTTTGTACGCACTTCAGTGTGTGTGTGTGTGTGTGTGTGTGTGTGTGTTGTGTGTGCTCTTTTCAAGTGTCTGTGTACAGTATGTGTGTGATGAATCCAGTATTTAGGACTGTGTGATTGGAGGAATATATAACAAAAGGTCAAGCTGTCAGAAAAACAGCCGAGCTCACGGAGCCCACAGCACTGCAGAATACCAAAGATCCTCCACTGCCATCATAGAATCTCTGCATGTGTATATGGACACCTTCAGGTTTTAATGTTGGTTTACTATACTGGATGCGCTCTAATGTGTGCGCAAGGCAAAAGAAAAATAGCACACATTTTTCTTTTTCCTTCAGACTCACACGTACAAACTACACACGCGCGCACTGCATCGCTGCATGATTCTTTTACCATCCATTCCTTTTGCCGTGTGTGTTTACTCTAACTGCGAGCAAATCGATTAACATGCTCCACATGTAAACGGATGGATAGTGAGGGAGAGAGGAGATGAAAGCAGAGAGGATTAGTTAACACAGCAACTCCTGATAAATGCATAGACCCCTTATTATTCTCTTAATGAAAAAGGATGATTCTCTCCGTTGCCTCCTATCCGCTTTCGTTCCTATTCTCTGCCCTCACTGTCTCCCTGACCTGATAAAAGTTTCAGCCCATCTCCTTTCCTTCCTGCTTTTATTGCTCTCCTTCTTCCTTTCTTCTGTGGCTTATCCCAATCTTCTTCACACAGCCTAAATTCTCTCTTCCTACTCTCCAATCGTATTCTCATTGTTTAATACATCTTTTTCTTTTGCCAGTTTTATTGTTCTCTCTTCCCCTCTTTTCACGTCTCATCCTTTTCCCCACTTCCTTTCCTCGCCTCTTCTCTTCATTACTTCTGCCACCCCCCCCCACCCTCCCACAGCATTCCCTTCCCTCCTCCCAACCTCCATGTCACAGGGTATCATGGTTAATTAGGCAGTAGTGGATTTGGACTCTCATTAGCGTTTCAACAGGAGCGAGGAATGCCTTCGTTCTTATTCTGCCAGTGTACGCCCCCAGCCCCACCCCACCCACCTCTGCTTTTCCTTCTACTTCACTTTCACCATCTTCTTCCTCTCCCCTTCCCTTTTTTCCTCCTGCCTCTCTGAAGACAGGATAAGCTGGCCCTGAATTGGTTGTCCTGAACTTTAACTTGTTCCCTTTTTGCTTTGATGAAAAGTTGGGCCTTTTTCCCTACCAAGGAAGAAGGGACATGTGCCAGTTTGTGCTTGTGCTTGATAAACTGCCAAAAATAAGTAGGAAAAAAAAAGAGAAATGGAAAGTGTCACTTTGAAGTGGGACCTACATTGTCATTTTCAGAAGCTTTACACATTGCAATAACATGTGGTGTCATAAATAAATTGTTCTTGTTGTATAAACTTGATTTTACTGCAAAGTTTCACTTTGAAAAAGGGTTAGCATTTGCATTTTCGCTATGCAAAGTTAAACTCTGTCACTCCAGAGCAGCAGGTAACCTGTCGTTTAAATTCACCTCTTTGCTCTGTTTTGAAAGTGTTTGTGCTCTGTTTCCCACCATTTTGTTTCCAGTTTGTATTTTGTGCTGCTGAGCTTGTAAATGGCCTCTCCCAGTGAGACTGCACCTGCATTAGTCAACCCGATAATTGTGATTAATTATAGTAACATGCACGAATGTGCTTGCACGTAGGCACACGCACGCACACACACACACGCACAAACGCACAAACAGCTCATTGCTACAAGGTACCTTTGTCCTCTGTCTCTTGCAATTGCACAGCACAGAAAACAGGATAGACTAAATGCTTTTGATTTTTTTTTCCAATACAAAAAATATCCTCACATATACAGAAGCTGGCACATGATGCTGCCGATTGTGCTGCAACAGATTTTTTGCTTTCTAGCCAGTGAAGAGGTGGGTTCATATTTTTCCCAAAACATAGTACCATACCCTTGCCCCTCCCCCAAAGGACTGCTTTTTTACCACTTGCATTGTGTAACTTTTTTTCTTGCTGCACTGTGATATTTACAATCCCTCTGTCATTATGTTATAAATGGGCATATACTAAGCCATTCTGCAGCAGAAATGTATGCAACTGTGTGACAGGTGAGCATGAATTATACGATCGATGGAGGAATGCACACACCCTCAGAGACTGCCGTGTAATAGCTGAGAGTGAGGGAACAAATAGAAACTGCTCAATCCAAGCTGATCTTCATGATGTATTGAGTATTAAATTGCACATTCGCTTTTTTTTTTAAAACATAGTCACAAACACAGTCACATATGGAGTTTATTTTGTCTTAGGTATTGTGGGCAAGTTCATTTTGTTGCATGTTTGCACTTCATTTGACTAGAGTGACGCTGCGTAATGGTAAACAGAAGCCTTACAGACACAGTTTTGGCAAAGTGGCATGCTGTCGGAGATTTGAGACACTGCAAGGTTGAAGAAACTGTAAATGCCGCAGATTCAGGAATGGCAGACATGTCTTGTGCTTTTTGCTCTCAAAAGAACAGCATCGCCAGTTCATCAGTCCGGACTATCATGGATCAAATGTCACAATGCCTCTTTTTTTACCCCACGAGTCGTTTTGAGTAGTTTCAAGTTCGAAATTTTTATTTCAGCTGATCTTAGCCTTGCTACTTAATAAGGCCTCAAACACAACAGTTGCACAAATCACATTGAAAGAACAGTTTGGGCTCTTAGTAAATTCTTTCATTTTCTTCTTCTGCCAAGACCTAGATGAGAACACAGATGCCAGTCTCATGTCTGTGTGGTTAATATGAAAGTACTGCTAGAAGTGTTTTTGATGTTTTTTAAGCCAGTTTTGCATGGATTAATTAAATGAGATATAACTGTGACATTTCTACTGTAGCTACAGGCATGAGAGTCGTATCGGTTTTCTCATCTAATTAGCATGAACAGTTTGCCATGTGCAGTTCAGCAGCTCATGCACACACTAAGAGTGTTCCACACCTGAGATGGTCTTACAGTGAACTGATGAGGTCAGAGACACAAAGGGGAACAGTGTAGGCTAACTGTCTAACTTGGCACATCTCTAAACAGAGAGAAAGAAAGAGAGAGATGGTGATAGCCTCACTGCAGTATGTTGGATCTGGGCTGAATGCCAGGTGAGCTCTCTCACATGTGACTCTGCAGCGTTAACTTCAGCTGCCCAGCAGGACCTTGGCAACTCTGTGTGTGTGCGCGCGCGTGTGTGCGTGTGTGTGTGTGTGTGTGTGTGAACTGACTGTGTATGCATCTGTGAGCCTACACGTTTTTGTGTCATATAGTACAGTGGCTGCAGGCCAGTGGCCCTGCGCACATCACAGGCAAAATTTCCTTGCCAGGATTTTGGAGGTAATCAATTGCCGTTGAAACAGCGCTACTTGCAAAACCACAATGGCTACTGTGGCCTGTGCTCCATCTGCGCTCTTCAGTCTCTGCCTTGCTATTAAATTCAGCTGTAATATCCTTCAATCTTACATCCAGTCTTTTAACAGTGGTTTTTCCTTCTCACACCACGACAAAAAGAAAATCTGTGGATTTGCCCAGAGGAAGAGAATCTGTTAAACAATAATTTACAGTTTGAATTCACAGCAATAATAAAGATTACCCTATCTACCAACTCTGCCAAAGGGACCCAGATCAAGGCGGTGTACCCTTTTACAGAGGCACTGAACTGAAACTCTTAAATTACATGTATAATGTTGGGTCAGGAAAGATATGCGAAAAGCCAATTTTCATCTGCTGCCTGCAAATTGGTTAACAAAGTAATCTTGATCTTAATTTTCATCTGTGCTGTACTTCCTTTTTCATTATTTTCTTTCCTCATTTCCCTTACTCGAACTTCAATTTCCTCAATTAGCCTTTCACTTCTACTCTACCTCGCTGCTGTCGCGGTCACTTTTCTGTGCGTCAGATCTCTGTTTCCTGCCGTATCAATTCTTCGTTCCTCTTCTCCCTCATGTCTCTGCATCATTACAGACCTTCACACCCTATTGTACGCCTCCTAAATCCACTGCTCATTTTCTAAGCTATTAATATTATCGAAAACTTTTTTTTTTTTTTTTGGTAGGTTTTTTTTTTTGTTTT